>QUTJ01031376.1:0-11173 GCA_003573635.1 Goniomonas avonlea | reverse complement strand
GGCCACAGCCCCGGGAGGACCTGCCCGGGAGAGGGAGGGGAGAGGGAACGGGAGAGGAAGAGGGTGACAGGGACTGGGAAGCCAGCTCACTCGACGTGCTCATCCGAGACGCTCGGCATGAAGTGCGAGTACAAGCCGTGCTCCTGGTGGCAGAGGTCGACCAGCGCCGACCCGCCCGCCCGCAGCAGCCTCGGCAGATCGTTGGCCGCCACCAAGGCCGCCAACTGCTGTGACACGGAGTCGCCGATCAGGAGACGGCGTTGCTGGGTGTAGACGGCGCGGCACTCGGCCATGAGACCTTCCAGCTCCGGAGCCTGTATGAGCTGCGGGTTAGCGTCCAGCCCTCGGCAAGCTACAGTGCCGTGAACACTCTGGATCGGCCGACAGTCACTTTGGAGCCTCTCTGAGTTTAAGCCCTCGGCAAGCTTCAGGACTGGGAACACTGCGATGTGTTCTTGATCGGCCGACACCACGGCACCACGGAGCCTGCGGGTTACTCACCGGCACCTCTGAAAGGCAACGGGGGCACGTCGCTCCAACTACCCACAACAAGAACACACACACACACACACATACACAACTACCCACAACGCGAAACTGACTGCCGATAAGCAGACAAAGCAGACGGCCTCCCTCTCCCATCTCCCTCCTCCCTCTCCCACTGCGAAATCTGCAGTAGGCGGGGGGAACAAAGCCATGAATATGTGCGGTCTGAGCAGGGTTTGCATCTGAGCGGGGTTTGCCCTGACAGACTGACCTGCTCGATCCTCCGGTGGATTTCATCAACGAGAGCCTTGACAGTGCGAACTCGGGACTAACGRGAGGAACAAAAGCCATGAATAGTTACTGCCTGAAGAAAAACTGCGGGTTTTGACTTGACCCTTGGGGCCTCAACAGTGCAAAATCGGCAGTAACGGGAGGAACAAAGCCATGAAAACGTACAGTCTGAGCGGGCTTGCACTGACAGACTGACCTGCTCGATCCTTCTGTGGATTTCATCGACGAGAGCCTTGAGAGTCGGCGCCACTGTGCGAAATTGCGCGACAGTAATGGCAGCGTCGGAGGTAGATCCTGACTCCTGCCATTGTCAATGTCAACGTCAACGTCATCAGCGCGAAGTGGAGTCTGACTCCTGTCATTGACAGCATCATTGCCAGCGTCGCAACAGTGCTGCAAGCCGACACTTTGTCTGCAACCCGACTGCTGTCATGGTCACTGTCGTTGTCAATGTCGCAACATTGTCATTGCTTACGTAAGCTGAGAGTTGCAGCAAGCGGGCACTTGTCTGCAATTCCTGCGAAATGTGCCTCACCGCTGGCAGACCTACAGCCAGCCCTGCCACCCGACTGCCTGCCACCCAACTGCCTGCCACCCAACTGCCTGCCACCCAACTGCCTGCCACCCAACCGCCTGCCACCCAACTGCCTGCCACCCAACTGCGCTCCCCTATGTCCAACTGGAAACAGACCCAACAAACTCTCTCGCTGTCTCTCTTTCTCTGCCCCTCTCTGTGTGTGAGAGAGAGAGTGGGAGAGAGGGAGTGTGAGAGAGTCTGTCTCTCTGCTTGCGGTGACCGCTGTAGGGAAGATGCGTCACTCTCTGTCTCTCTGCATCTCTGCCCCTCCCCGCTCCCCTCCTCATCCTCAGATCAGAACACCTACAACCGCACACCTGCAGTTGGGTGTGCAACTTCGCTGCTGTGCTCCTGAGCGTGGAGGTGACGTGATTCTTGATGAGCGATAGCCTGTTGTGAGTTGGTTGGGGGTGGGGTGGAGGAGCGGCGAGCGAGACTGCTGGAGAACAACTGATGGACTGCGAGTGGCTGGGCAGGACTGAGAGAGAGGGGATTCAGGAGAGAGAAGAGAGGGAGAGGGAGTGTGTGAGAGGGAGTGTGCGAGAGGGAGAGGGAGAGGGAGAGGGAGAGGGAGAGAGTAGTGTGCGGAGGGAGCGAGTGTGTGGGAGGGAGAGTAGTGTGTGAGAGAGGGAGAGGGGGAGGGAGAGGGCGCGCGGGGGGGCTGCAGGTCTGAGAGTGGTTGAGCAGGACTGCAATGCTCTCGTCCTTAGGACTAGTGCACAGTCCCTCCAGCGGATCTGGGTGGATATCGGGCGGATTGCTGGTGGATATTCTGTTGTGGTCTAGTCCTCCCATTTGTGAAACGAGGAAATATCATTCGTACCCTCGGTGCTGAAGCTGCTTCAGTTTCCGCACGTGATCTTGGGACTCACAATATTGAGACTGCGGGTCGGTGTTCGTTGAAAGGGCACAGCTTTAATTAGCAAGGAAACCTACATTAATAGAAAAATAAGCGATGGCATCATCGAGACGAGCAAGAAGTGGTAGAAAGTGAGTCGATGTCACTGAGAACGTGGGACTGTTGAACTGACGCTGAATGCCTGGAAAAAGGGTTATGGGACGCCCGGCTCTCAAAAACAAAGACATACTCTCGAATTCGTCAAACTGGGCAAGGGTTTGCTCGATCTCCAGGACCTGATCCTCCAATTCCACCTGATGTCTGTGAGCTGGTGCGGAATCGAGTCAGCGCCAACCTGCTCGTGGAGCAGCGAGTCGCATTCGCCATGCAATGACTGTGTTTTATGGACCACCACCTGTTCGACTTTGAGCACAACAGAGAGACTTGATGTGTGCGTCACCTCTCGCTGGCGTCGTAATGCGTTCAAGTGGTTGCAAGCCGACTTGACCTGAACGACGGAGTGTCACGCTTCATCAGACAGAAACACTCTGATCACACAGAACATAGAACTCACTTCGTTCAAGAATTCGTCACACAAGTCGCGCACTGTCCTGAGATCCTCCAAGTGGCCGCTGAGGCGAAATGAGTCGGTGCGAACAATAGAACAGCGGAGCGCACGTGAACTCTGACAAGTCCTGCAGGTCCTGCGCCTCTGCTTCATAGAACAATGTCTCAAAAGCTTGGAGATCGGTCTTATCCGTTCCTGCGTCCGGCTCGGGCACGCACTGGAAACATCAGTGCGCTGAGACAGCGAAAACCGAACACACCTTTGCAGGGACCGGGCGTTCGGCAAGCAACAGCCCAATCTGCGTAATAGCTTCTCGCTGTGTTTCAGAAAGAAGCTCACCGGCATCCCATTGTTTCCGCCTTGTGGCCAAATCGTCCGACATTGTCTGGTTGCTGCTCAGACCATGGAGCGGCCAGCAGCGTCCTTCATACGTCAGAAGGTTTTTACCCGATAGACTCGGCGATAGTCCACTGTGTACGCCAGCCGCTAACGAAAAAACTGTCCCAACGTATGGATGTTTATATTATGTATCACTGTCTACCTCGCATTATGAATATTGGAAGGGTTTATCACCGATTTTCTTTCAGGTTGGAACCCGACATAAATAGTGTTCCAAAAAAAGCGGCGGATAAGGGCCTGAGGCTCTGTGGGTTTGGTAGGCGAAATGTTCCAATTGCTCCAGGTTTGTGACGCTGTGGCTGCTTTTAGCATGTTGTTTCAGCTTGATTTATGCAACGGCCACGTGGCTTTTTGCGGGATTCAGCTCTGTTGCCTTTTTTTTTGGCACTAACTTGCATTGTTGGGGTCTGTCTGACTTCGGAATTACAGCAGGCAGCACGGCTCGAGCAGCTTCATAAGAATCTGTCCTACGAGGAGGGATTCGAGCAAGGGATGGCTGCAGGCAAAGCATTCGCTGCAATTTCCAAGGTACACAAAAGTAAACGGGGGATGCTGTCTTCGTTTTCTGCCCGTTCTGCGCAGGATGTCAATTGACGCGAGTTTCTCGTGCAGAAGGGCGGCTCTGCTGCCATGGAGAACAACGTGCGCAACAACTACAAGGTGACGCACATCTTCAGGGGACCACAGCGTTAAGTGGTGCCGACTTGGGGGTTGTAACGTCTTCGCCTTTGCTCAGCCATGGTGCTCTCGATAGGGTGTCGAGGCAGGTCAGGGTCGATGTTCGTACGCGACTCAGTGTAAAAAAGGGTTGCTTTATGGTCATTCGGGCTCCAGCAATTTTAGAATCATGTAGGTGCTGCTCCCTTTGCGAAGTGGCCCCTCCTTTCTTGGTTTCTCGGGCATCCAGTCACGATTCAGGGGCTTGCTTCACGGGTGTTTGTTGTGCTTGTGCGTTGAGCGCCCAGCACCTCTTAATGCGTTTCTTTCACCCCAGCGCCTCCTATTGCGTTGTTTAACTACATCGCCTCTTATTACGCTGTTTCCACTCTACGCATCCAACGCATCCAACCCGCACGGTTCCATAGGTTTCTCCTGCGCGATATCCTTACTATTCTCTGTCCATCCTTGTCCCTGGACATTTTTGCACTGCACTGATCGTGTGACCTTCCCTCTGTCACCTGGAGTTTTTTTCTGCTTTGCATTTTTTCGGAATTTTTCGGTCGCTTTCATGGTAGTTTCGACCGGTGGCTCGATTTCGCCTGGGGGATTCGGCGTTGTTCCACGTCACGAATTCGCTTGTCTATTGGACTTGAATTCACCTCCACGCACTCCCGCCAACCGCCAGGCAATCTCCACGCTGAGCTAACCTGCCCCCCCCCCCTTCCAAACGTTCAAAGTTTGCAACATGGAAAAGGCGTTGAGCCAAATTACAATCAACCAAGAATTCACCAACTGAAGTCCCTCATTTCACGAAGTGAATTTTCGCCGTCGTGTAGGATGCACTCTCAGCATTGCAGGCTTGGAGAAATACCGGCACAGGAGTTGGTGAGGAGTCTATTCATGAGACTGGTCGTCGCCGCCTCAGGGAACTCGTATGTTTTGTAGCTTTCGCTGGTTTTCGTGTCGCCCAGGTTTTTATGTGCCTCGCCAGGTCCAGGGATCAGCCTAGACTATCAATGGCCATCATCAGGGGTCTGAGGGATGTGCGGGCGTACGAACGGTCAAACCTTTCAAGACCATGGTCCATGCCACCAGCTCCTGGCCTTCGGCTCAGGCCGTGGCCCTTCGGATGGGTTGGCAGCAGAACAAATTGCCGAGTTCAGGGAGGCTTTCATGAATATCGACCACGACAACGAAAAATCTATCAATCGAGCTCGCCTGTGCCATGCATGCGATTGACCGTTACCCATCCGACGCCGAGCTTCAGGACATGTTTTGTGAAGCGGACCTGACGGCCGGACTTTCCAGAATTTGTATGCTTGAATACGAGGTGTACCCTTTGGGCTCAAGGATTTTACAGAATCGTTGGTTGAGGCTTTCACAATCTGACAAGGACGGCACGGGATTCACCTCTCGAAGTGAGATGATGCAGGGCTTCCAAGAGTTGGGTAAGGAGTTGGAGGACGAAGAAATGCATGAGGCTCTTCGGGAAGAGAATTTGTTGGACGATCTTGGAAGAGTCAATTATGAGGAGTTTTTGAAAATACTGCTGGCTAAATGAACAGGCTTGGCCGTCCTGTTGAGAACTGTGGGTATCGCATACCTAGGAAATGAGTCACCGCTGTGTATCAGACTTCATCAATCGAGTCGTTTTGACACCAAGGTGTAAAGACCTCACTCGCGCCGGAGGAACGCAGCCCCAGGACACAAACGTCCGAGACGCAACAGGGTGACAAGCTGAATTCTCAGGTGTCGACAGTGTCAGACAAGCTATGGGCGTCAGTGAACTTGGTCAGGCCAATTGGTTCTTTTGTTGCTGCAGGATCTGGAGATGCGGTTGTGGCGGGGCCCCGGTCGGTTCAGCCCGCCCTCGGTTTCCTCAGACCACGGACCTTCACCGCTGCGCAACTTCTTGACACAGAGTGTGAGAAAGGAGGAGGATGGCAAGGAACACCATGATGATGGCGGTGATGCGGCTGGTTTTGATGACGCGTTCGGCTGTTTTCGGGGGAAGGCGTCCTTGCACCAGGCCGACGAACCCATCCAGGAAGGTTCCCAGTTGTGACACCATGTGCGTTATCCGGCCAGAGCAGAATGTTTGGACGAAAATGCCCAAGATCACAGGACCGAGGTTCAGCATGAACCAGCCACCGAAGTCCAACCACAAGCTGGCCGAGGTTGAGCCCCTTTGGAGCAGAGTCAGGTTGGAAAGTCGGCTGCTGGCGGTGAGCGCGATCATGATGAGGATCTGGGAAAGTGTGTTCGATAAAAGAATGGCAGGGCCTTTTGCCCGTTGGTACTTCCTCACGGCGCGGTGCGGGGACGGCTTGCCTTGAAATTTCCGAAGGGCGGAGCTGATTGCTCGAAGGATCTTCATTGTTGCGCCGCGGATGTAAGTTGCGAGGAGAGAGTTGCAACCGCCAGGGCGGGTCAAATTTGAGTTGAAACCGCCAGGGCGGGTCAAATTTGAGTTGAAACCGCCGTGGCCCCGCCGAGCGGGTCAAACGTCAACGATTTCAACAGGCAAAATAATAAAATTGGAAAGTGGTTTGACGCCCAGCAATACAAGGCCCGCACCCCGAGTGGTAAGCCCGAGTTCTATTCCCCCGGGGTGCGGGCCTTGTAGTGCTGGGCGTCAAACCACTTTCCAATTTTATTATTTTTGCCTGTTGAAATCGTTGACGTTTGACCCGCTCGGCGGGGCCACGGCGGTTTCAACTCAAATTTGACCCGCCCTGGCGGTTTCAACTCAAATTTGACCCGCCCTGGCGGTTGCAACTCTCTCCTCGCAACTTACATCCGCGGCGCAACAATGAAGATCCTTCGAGCAATCAGCTCCGCCCTTCGGAAATTTCAAGGCAAGCCGTCCCCGCACCGCGCCGTGAGGAAGTACCAACGGGCAAAAGGCCCTGCCATTCTTTTATCGRACACACTTTCCCAGATCCTCATCATGATCGCGCTCACCGCCAGCAGCCGACTTTCCAACCTGACTCTGCTCCAAAGGGGCTCAACCTCGGCCAGCTTGTGGTTGGACTTCGGTGGCTGGTTCATGCTGAACCTCGGTCCTGTGATCTTGGGCATTTTCGTCCAAACATTCTGCTCTGGCCGGATAACGCACATGGTGTCACAACTGGGAACCTTCCTGGATGGGTTCGTCGGCCTGGTGCAAGGACGCCTTCCCCCGAAAACAGCCGAACGCGTCATCAAAACCAGCCGCATCACCGCCATCATCATGGTGTTCCTTGCCATCCTCCTCCTTGCTCACACTCTGTGTCAAGAAGTTGGCACTCCACCCGAAGCCCGGCGCAGCTGCGGTGAAGGTCCGGATACCTGCTTCTGGGAGAACAGCGCAGAGCACAAAGCCTTCGAAGTTCTGATCAGCAAGCTGCGCGAGATCCCTGGCGCCCTTCGCTTCTTCCTGAGCTCCTTGCTGAGATTCCTGGTCAACCTGAATCAAGATCATTCTGACTCGGCCTTGACGACAAAGATTGTCACCCCCAACATGACCCACACTGGTGGAATCAATTGGACTCATCTTCGATGGCACCATGTTCCATCAAGCTTTGAAAGCTTTTCAAGTGCGACAAATTTTTTATAAACTAAGTATTTATTGAACAAACATGACTGTTACACCAGTACGTTAAATCCAACAAGCAAATCATCTTGGTCCCTGCCATGGCAATTGCCCAGGCGCCCCAGGCGCCCTCCCAACAACTACAAGAAGATAGGTGGTGGCTCGAGATCGAAGTCTCATCATATAACCTCAATAGGCCAACGTCCTTGGTGTTGGCCGCAGTTTTGCCAGTGTGCCTGGGTTCAATGGTGTGCCTTGGTTCAATGGTGTGCCTTGGTTCAATGGTGCCCAGAGACAAGGACTTGAAATTGTTTTTCGGCCCCGGTGTTGCCAGGAGGCATGAGTCATTGTTCAGTGTCATTGTTCAGCGACATTGTTCAGGGACTTTCAGCGTCGTTTTTCAGCAACAGTGGTCAGTTCCATTCAGTTTCATTGTTTTACCACGACGTTGTGCCAAGGTCGACCCATGGTGTTGCTGTCTGTGATGATTGGGTTTGCGTCTTGAATGAAGGGGGTTGGACACAATTTGAAATCATCCTCTATGTGGCGAAAGGGATGGCAACAGCAGGGGGATTTGAACGCTTCTGTTGCCAAACTGTCCATTACAGGCTCGAACCCAAACCTCGAGAAGCCTGCCAATCATGACAAAGGGACAAAGGTGAATCGGAAGCTAAACTGGTTTCTTCTTCTTCTGCTAAAATCAATCATCCAAGTTAGAAATATAAAATCGCTCGTCCTCTTTGGGTGGAGGCTTCCCACATGGGGACAACATATTCTGCGGACAAAGTAAGCACGAGCAGCAAAGAAATATAGGCGCACCTGCAACATGCGACAACGGTACTTGACTCTGCCACTGCACTCGTTTTCCGCAAGTGCGCAGTAAGCAATGATTTGTGTCCAATGTAGGAGGCATAGCTATCTCTGTGCAGGTTCACAGCCCACTCCCTGCATCTCGACGGCACGCAACAACTTCAAAAGAGGAGCGAGGCTCCATTTCGTAGTGTCAGAGTGGCCAGTTCCAAACTACTTGGTCTGCAAATGTTCAAGCTGTTAATATTAGCCTTGTCCGACGCCTGCGAGGGAGGCTCAGAGCGCAAACAACAGCAACGCGCAGAGAACTGCGCCGCACCATCAACACTAAGTACGATCAATACTCTGAATCTCGAAAGACTTCACACGAAAATCAACCATGTGGACGAATCAGCTCTTGTCCCACGCCAGTGAACTAATAAACGTTGGGAGATGAATTGATTTTACAAATGCTCAAAACGAACACGATCAGCTGAAAGCATAGATGGTTCCACGGTCATACAATGGCTGAGAGTCAAAGGTCTCGCCAAACGGACCCGGCTGTGCCTCCCACGAGGGTTCCCAAGAGCCAAAGTAAATGGGAGCGTACAGCTGGCGACGGCGAGGAATGAGGACCAGGACCATTCAACAGTGAACACTGAACAGAGCTCGCAGCAATTTTTCAGCAATCAAATCCATCACCTCGCTGCTTTTTTCAAACAGCCCAAACGTCACATCGGACACATCCAAGCTGTACGCAGATTTTGTTATGATGCTATTGATTTTCTTATTAGAGACTCTATTCAGATTCCCTTGTTGTCAGATTTGGATATGTGAAGATTCCTGCTGGACAGCCTGGACTCGACCTGTTGGTCCTGTGACCGCGTGGCCTGCCTCCCTGACCTTCTTGAGGTTAGGAAGGGATGCGGTCACTGTGGAGTGGGGTGTTATGGTGCGTGCAGGTTTATTTAAATATGTCCTCACTTGCCTCAGGGTGATCGCCGTCGCCATGAGTGTGTTCCCTGCGTCGGGTTCGCAGTTCCTGTTTGGCACGGTTTCGTGGTCGTTGCAAGGAGCTGACGTGATCACTGGCGGTTTTGCTGTCGGGTTTCGGGTACGATTGAGGGTGTCTGTTCAATGGTTTCACTGCCAAGCGCAGATCACCCTTGGGATCACGCGCCCAAAGTTCGGCTCATCTGCGGTTGGAGCTCAGATACAGCTTGGCCAGTGGCAGTTTGGGGACGGTAGTTTGGACAGGATCAACGGAACAGTAATAGTGTCAGATATTCGAGACGATTGGGTGATTGCAGAAGCGCTTTTCTTGCACTCTTATTCGACTCCCGGGCCACACACCGCTTATCACAGCAAGTGTTGCAGACTTTCCGCGGGAGAGTTCGGGGGAACGAACTTAAGGTTCAAAGGGAGGCCAGATACATTTTATCGCCTCCAAACTATAGTGAATGGACTTCCCCACAACACAGGATCCCCTGTTGCAGCAGCGACACCTGTTGTGTGGCTTTCTGCCTTCACAGGCCCAAGAACCTTCACACTTCCGGCTGCGGACCCAGACTTTCACGCTGTTTCGTTTCGGGACGCGACATCAGACGAGACGGGGTGCTCTGGATCAAATCCTGCAAGTTCATTTGTGAGCAAGGACGGCGTGGTGCGTTTTGAGACTGAGCTCGCCCGGATTCACTTTGTTCTAGGTGACTTTTGACACAAACGTCGAACCCGCGATGTACAGCTTGCACGTCATTATCGAAGACCAAAGTTCTGCAGGTGCACTTTTTGCTCAAGTTGTGAGCCAACCGATGACACCTTAACAGTCCCCTTGGAGTTCATTGTTCTGGTGGTGGACACAGTCCTCCCGATAGTTACCGGTCCACTCGCTCCGCTGGTGGTGGCAAAAGGCGCTCCCTTGACTTTTCAGGTCAACCCCGGTTTGCAAGTATAGGTTCCATTTTGTGTGCCTTCCATGCAGCTGGCCCTGAATAGAAAAACCGGACACAGTCCTCTGTCCATGCGCAGAGTCACCCCAACTTACCCATCCTTCTCCGGTTTTCGTCTCCCAACAATCGTGCGAACTCCCTTGACACAGAGCAACGTCTGCAACCCAATGCTAACGCGCAACCGGCAGATCCAAGGCCAGGACGGCGAGAGTGCAGCATCGGTGAGTCACCCCCACTTCGGGATATTTCTTCCACTTTTCAGGCTTTGGCAGATTTCTTTACATTTCTCCCGCTTTGCAGTCTTCGGCATATTTCTGCCACCTTTTCAGTCTTGGGCATATTTTTTCCACAGACCCGACGCACCCTGCATCAACTCAACAAGTTTATCGAGGGCTGTGCAGCTGCTCCAAGGAGAGCAGCTTTCTTCTAGGTTTCAGTCTTTGGCATATTTCTTCCACTTTCCAATTTTCGGCATTTCCCCCACTTTTCAGTCTTCGATATATTTCTTCCTTTATTTCTGTCTTCTTCATATTTCTTCCACTTCTTTTCAGTCTGCAGCACATTTCTTCCGCTCAGTCTTCGGCATATTTCTTCCACTTTCCAGGCCGGCAGCACGGCAGCTCAGGGATAGCGTTGCAGGCTTACCGTACGAGACATCGGTGAACGTTCCTGTTCCATGAACGACAGAACCTCGGAGCACAACCGAGAGGAACAGTGTTCGCAGGGATGCCTGGCGAAAAAATTCACCCAAGTCTGCACGCACACCATGCACGCACGCGATGTGCCTCTCCAACACTCAATCTGCTCTTTCCTATTCGGAACACAAACTCCTGCGGTCTCCAACACAGCGCGACCGTAGATACACGGCGTCCTGCCCCCAGGCTCCACTCTCTCCGCTGTTCCCGACCAGCCTGGAACTTTCATTTTTTCCTGGACGCCCACAAACGCCACTGCGCGTCCCACCTGCTTCTGGGCTCGCAACTCACGAGGCGTCGCCTCCACGCCCCTGTGCCTGGCAATCCAGGTGACACCCCCCCCCCCC
>QUTJ01031375.1:0-11164 GCA_003573635.1 Goniomonas avonlea | reverse complement strand
TATGAGGATTTGCGGGTTCTACGGGTCTGCCTCAGATCTGGTTCGGCGGGTTTGCGGGTCTGATCACAGATCTGCGGATCTAATCTGAGGATCTGAGGATCTGCGGGTTCTGCGCGGGTTCTGCGGGTCTATGACCACAGATCTGCCGATCTACTGCTTTTGCGGGTCGGGTTGCAACTGATCATTCTGCCCTTTTTTCTGTTTTTTCCCTCTGAGTCCTTCCGGCAGGAATCCCAAGGCGGGCCTATTTTTAGAATTACCCGCTCTTTCTTCATCATTCGTGCCCGAATGGGCATCGGATAGGACCGCGTTCCATACATGTTCGAAGGAACCGAGACCTGACCTATCCTTGTTTGAACGTACTAGGACGTTATTTACCAACATCGGCCATCTCCATTGGAAAATTCAATTTCAGCACGCACTAGGACGTGAAACACGTCCTAGTGAAACACGTCCTAGTGCGTGTTGAAACACGTCCTAGTGCGTGTTGAAACACGTCCGAGTACGTGTTTTAACCAGAAGGCACTAGTACCTTCTAGTTAAAAACGTCGTACCAGTACGATTATGTCGTACTGGTACGACATTGTCAGTACGATGGTTCATTTTTCAAATGGGCATAGATAGTGTTTATTTTGGTGGATTGGTCCAGGATCAGAGCGAGACCACAAAGGGTCCAAAATCCTCCCGAACTGGCAATCAGATCAGACCTATTCTGTCATCGCAACCCCCCCCTCCCCCCCAAAAAACGTCGTACTGGTACGATATCGTACTCGACTAGGAGGCAATAGTAGGTTCACGCACCCGCGGAACTGTTGAGCGAAGAATCGTCTCCTCCTTGCATCCAGGTACAGACATCACTCGTAACTCCTGTCCATATATGTGTCAGCCCCGTAGCTACAGGCGCAAGCACAGACTGCGCTTTTCCTTTTTCCGCTCCTTATCCAATCTGCAGACAATAGGTTTACTCACACTGGACTAAAGCGGGCGGCAGCAATAAAGAGAAGACACAGTAACATAGTGCCTCAGACCTGGATAAGACACTCAAACATATTGCCTCATACCGCTGAGATAAGCCACGAAAACATAGTGCCTCATCACTACAGCATATTGCCGGATCACTACAGCGTATTGCCCTCATATATCGAGAGACGACACAAAAAAGCACCGTGGTTCAAACGATGTCAGGTGTCGGCAAGCGGGGGTGCGACGGAATCTCTCAATACCTCACCCATAAATCTGAGTTACCCCCTCAATACCTCACCCTGTCATGACCAACTGCACAGCATGCATGCTAGAAGCACGACGAGTCAAGAACAGCGACACTTCGTGCTCACCTCCAGCCGAAGAGTGTAGTAGGCTAGTCTTTGGACTGGCAGATGAAGCAATTCAGGCAATTCGAACGAGCACTTTGGCTTGGTCCTGCTGCGCGGAATGCGCGGTTGAAGGAGTTGATCAAGTCGATGGTGGACCGCATCCTGCCGAAATGAGAGTGAGACCACTGAGAGTGGGCGCTAAAAAGACACAAAAGACCATCACCGTAGTCTATTCAAACAGCAGGGGACGAACGGAAATTAGCCGATGGATCCTTTGAATGGAGTGTACCTGGCAAAATTGATAGAACTTCGGGTGCACTTGGAGAGAATCTAGCAGGGCCAGGGCGACGGGAAATGACTTCGCGTACAGCTCAAACGCTTCAAACAACAGATCCTGGAAACAAATGTTGTGAGAACCATCATAACCAAACAGTATCTTACCACTTTGCCAAACACAAAGGCAGCCTTCGGAACTTGGTTCGTGTGCGCTTCTTTAATGCAGGCCTCCAAATTGGAAAACAGTCGTGCACTCACAACCGCGAGCTCCTCCAGGCAAGAAAACAGACGACTGGCTGAAGCAGTGTCCAAAACCTGCGAGATGCCATCAATAGCTGAAATTCGGAACAGCACAACACCACCTCGGCCGGAGTTCCGCAGACTGCGCGCAGTGGCCGAACGTACAGCTTCAGGCAGACATCCAGTTTATAAAGGTAATCCCTCTCAGTGACGACAAGCTCCCCAACTAATTGACTGCGACGCTGGAACTGTTCTCGAGCGGCCGCAAACTTTCGCCTTCCAAGCCATCCGCGAACCATTGCTTGGATCAAGACAGGACTTCCCTGTTTACGAGAAGGGTGCTTCTTTGGCTTCGAACCAGTTTTCTTGAACCTGAAGGAACAGCTGATCACAACCAAGAGCACGTCATCCAGTTCCGTACCATTTTTTCATCACTCTGGTTCGGCGGCTTCTGGCCAACAGGACAAATCGGCCGAGGGAATGTCAGACCAGTTTTTGCCAACTTTTTGGCGATGGATACGGGGGGTAGGTTACCGTTTCGGTTACCGTAGGACCGGCGTACCTGTTAGTTGTGTGGAAATACTCCGGCACAGGAAAGAAGAGGAAGTTGAAAACCCTGTCCCTGGGCCTGTGCATGCACCTACAGGAACTTCAGAGCAGCCGCAGATCCAACCCATGTTGTCCCAAACCAATTATTGTCAAGGGTGGTTTTTTTTCTGATTCCTATTCGACCTGGACCTCCAAGGCACTTCCTCAGCGAGAGAGAGAGAGAGAGAGAGAGAGAGAGAGAGTATTCAAACAAGGAGCTGCAGTGCTGCTGCACAGCAGCCACAGATCCGTAGATCTGCCTAGGAGCAGATCGAGAGGATTCAAGTCATCCAGGAACCAGAGGGGGGGGGGGGAGATGGATGACCGACCGTGCTCCTCATATCCGACCCACACACCCACGACTAATCTTTTCTTGGGCAGCTCTATTTTTGTATTAATCACTGACTGCGCGAACTTGGACAGGGGCTTCCTGGCACAGCTCCGTATTCCTGGTAGAAAGGAGACACCTTTGGCTTCGATGGCCACAGCAACGGGAGCAGAGCGAACACACAAATGAACATGCCAGCGACCAGTCCAAGTGCAACACACGCAGCAGGGAAGGACTCGAGGTGCACAACAGTGGTGACCAGCATGGGCCCAAGAAAGCCACCCAAGTTCATACAAAATGTGACGACTGCAGGCACTATTCCAGGGTCAACCCGGCCAACTTGGTCAGCAATGGCGTTGAGCTGAGGGACCGTCGGCCCCTCGCCAATTGCTTGCCCACAGCCTAACAATACCAGGGCGCCAACCAGCCTGCCTCGCGAAGAGACCTGGGAGACCAGCACAGACCCTGCAGCAATACACATAAACCCAAAGATGACTGTGTGGGACCTTTTGTCAGAGTGACTGTCCACAAAGCACCCAACAAAGGGGGTGGCAACAGAGAGAGCAAGCGGGAAACAGCTCCATATCAAACTGATCTCAAGAGGCTTGCTGTTGAATGACTCTTCCATCCAAATTCCTGTGCACGAGTCAGGCAAGATGGGGCAAATTGGTTCGTACCGAACACTGGCTCCAGAGACCACGACGTCATGGCAAGAACAACATTTGCAAGGGCAAGAAGAACGAACAGGGGTTCCTTGGCAAGTAACGTTGCCTGCGCCGATATCGATAGGCGAACAGAGTGCTCGGACGCTTCATCGTTGGGGGGTGGCAACGCCAAGACTCCAGGAATGAGGAGCAACAGAAGCCCGGCCGGAGCTGCGAACACCACAGACTTATTCCCAGAGAGGGTGAACAGGCCACCGCCGATAGCAGGGCCGGTCAAGACCCCAAGGTTGGCCGCCATCATGACGTTAGCAAACGCCCTCCCTTGCTGATGGTTCTCGAAGGCCAGACCACACAAAGACAAGCCTGCCGTCCACGTCAACGCGCTGCATCCGCCTTGAGCTATGCGGGCGACGAGGAATGCTGTGTACGACGTGGAGACGGCGAAAACGGAAGTTGCACCAGCGAAGCATACCAGCGAAAGCACGAGTGCCCTCTGGCATTTTCGACCCGTTTTGAGCACGGCGGCAGCGCAGATGCTCCCGATACCCGCCGCTGCAGAAAAAGAGGCATACATGGCCCCAATGTAAATCCGAGGGACGCCCCAGTTGTGCATCATCTGGGGAAGAAACGGCATCATCAGACCAGCAAACGTCGTGTCCAGGAAGATGGCGATTGAGACCAACATGAGGGTAGTATTTGGTGACGCAAGAAGCGACGCACACAAAGAACGACGCGGTGTGACATTACGAGACTCTGGGGATATCAGCGTGCCAGTCTCGCCACACGGCTCTTCGACTTCGTGCATGTTTCCCTCAGCGTTATCGGCGACGAGTGAACCAAAAATCTATTTTTAATAAGACTGGATTGATCGGGTTCTTGATATGTATGTCCGACAAGGAGCACAAATATATCACGGGCTCCGCTTTCCGGTTTCGGCCCCCAGAGGGCCCTAGCTAGCTAGCGAGCAGCCACTCAGGAGGCCCAAGTTTCCGGCGGGTTTATTAAGTTAATTATTTGAGCCGCACTAAGAATAAAAGATTAAATCAAATTTAGCTCCGACACGTGGCCCCTCGAGAGCTCCGGCGCTGTGTGTCAATGCAGGCGCTGAGCGCTAAGGAGAGGCTTGTGCTAGCCTGGCAATACTCCTTCTTTCCCCTTTCAAATTTATGGCGCATTTTGAGTGTGTCTGATAAAGATCATGCGCCGAAACCCGTGGCATTCCCGATCCTTCCTTGGGATGGTCAGCTGTTGCATTGTGTGTCCAGCGTCCAAGCCTTCCTCCTGGCGTGGTGGCTCATGAACGGCCTGTCAGATTTTAAGGGTTATCCAGCTCTCGATGGGACGGCGATTATGGATACATCTTTCTGTTTCAGGGTCGTCTTTCGGTGGATTGTTTTTGCCTCAGCCTTGTGCAGCCTCGTGCTCTGGATGTTCTGGTACTCGCCATGGCAACCGAAGCTTCGCAAGTTCAAGTTCGAACAAGAATACGCAACTGACGCGCAACTTCGTCACGAGGCGAAATGGACGCTTGTCAACGCGGCTGTCACCGGCCTGTTTGAGTGCTTCTTGTGCTACCTGTGGACCACAGGTCGGTTTACTCCGGGGTCCATCTCCGCAGCTCCCTGGACCTCATTGGCATGGATCTTGGCTGGACCTTATCTACGCAACGCTTGCTTCTTTTTGGTGCACCGTTTTGTGCACCCGTGGTACACGGAGCGCATCCCAGACGTTGGTCGTTTCCTGTATCGGCACTGCCACTCGTGGCACCACAAGTCCTGGAACACGACCCCGCTCACGGGTTGGTGCCAGCACCCAGTCGAGACAGTCGGGTACTACCTCTACTCGCTCCTTCCAGTCTTGGCGGGCTGCCACCCTGCCATCGCTCTCGGCTACATTGTGGACGATACTCTCGGCGCGATTCTGGCACATGACGGCTTCCAATTCCCTGGCTCCGGCGACTACTTCCACCACATCCACCACATCCACCCCCACTGCAACTACGGGACGAACTTGGTGCCGCTTGACCTGTTGTTTGGCACATTTGCTGCGGACAAAGCACAATATCAAGCGCTCCGCAAACCTCAGGACAGTGCGTGCTTGTCTTCGTTGTCTGAATGTTTCTCTGACACACTGCCAGGGAAGTAAGCGGTACGCGTGTGAGAGGACTGCAACTCATCTTCAATGTCGGCCGTTGGATTTGGCGTCATTTCCTTCAAGATGAATGGGAAATCTGAATAAATTTTCAATTGAACTCGATAGACTTGAATTCGAGATTCCATGAAACGGAGCACACGCGGTGGTTTGCTTTCGTCACCCTTCGACAATTGTAGTGTTCACCTTGATTTTATTCGGGGGGGGGGGGGCAAAACGTTCAAGGATATGCCCTTTTCCCCCCTGATCAGACACCAGGAAGGCACAGCCTTCGATACCACAATGGCTTCGCGCCAAGGCCGTCTTCGGTGTTCACTCCGGCGTCCACCTTCACAGTTACCACATGATGAAGGTCAGTTTCGTGCTTGTCCACGACGCACCCGAGCTGATGGCGGTGCGGCAATTTGTGATGGAACGACCCGAAAAGGATATCGATGAGGCTGCACGCATGATCGTCCAAGTTAACAGAGTAGTACATGTGGTGCTCCCAGTGGTAGGGTGAGGCGTCGCTGTGCCCATGGACCGCCTTGCCCGACAGCACATTGTACAAAAATTGGTAACTCACATAGAAAAAGGGACATCCAGCGAGAAACATGATCCCATCCCAGACAACTCGTAGCGCTAATTCAGGAAACCCAACCCCTCCCAAGCCACAAGAATCGAACGCGGTCGTGTCAGCGATTTCGTGGTGCCACTTATGCGACTGTTTGTAAACCGCGGGGACATGAGCCACAACGTGCTGGAAAAATAATGCTGGCGTGAACAAGCAATCGCTGCCCAACCAACCGCCGGCCTTGCGAGCTAATGGCACAGAAGAGACTAAGACCAACAGGTTCACCTCGGTGTTGAAGTACAGACCTCCGATGAACAGGAAGTAGAGCTGACAAGGCAAAGACCAGACGGCAGACCACAAAAGCGTTGATAGCTTCGGCTGGTACTGGGAAAGACATTGCACCACAATAGAACAGGCGACGTGAAACCCGAAGCAGAATGCGAGAGTCTGAGGGCCAACGATGAAGGATGTCGCAGTCCAGACACGTGATGGCACGACACGGAGGAGGTTGGACAGAACTAGCATGGCGACATAGGCTGGCCCCTCGCTCATTACCACCGAAGCGACCGTGGCTAGAGCAGCAGGGAGAGCAAAAGGTACCCAAACGTACACCAAAAGCCAAGCGAGGAATGCGAGACAGCGGTCTCCGCGCAGCATGAGAACACATGCTGCACATGATTGAGCAATCACCACGACCACTTGAGCCCGAAAGGGCAGGGGCCCTGGGTGAAACAGCTCCCGGGTTCGTTTCTGCAACAGCGACAGGTCGTCCTTGTATCGCTGCACAAGAGCTTTCTCCACCTCAATCTTCACGTCGTCACCCCCCCATTCGGCAATCTTTCGTGTTCCAGGAGTGGTCATGAACGTGTACAGCCATGAAATGAAGAATTTCATGCACAGGAACGCGACCTCGAGAGGATTCAGCAAGTAGCTCAAAAAATGCATACCCACAGCCGAGTTGAGCCAACAGACACAGGATCCTTCCCAAGCCCCACGTGCACCCCCTTCCCGTTACCCACGAAAGGGTCTTGCGGGTTAAAAATAACTGACCCAGTTTTACTATTTTTAGGACTCTTGCGTACTTTCTGGATCTTTCTTTCATCCGCTGAAAGTTCTTTTTATTTGTCAATAATAACAGCCACCTTGTCCGTTCATACGCGCAATAGGGTCCTCATCAAGTCGCGCCGTGGGTCCCCAGGAATAGCCCATGCCAGGGCCTGCACACCGGGATGCCTCGACGTCGCGCGACCTGTCGGACATAACCTCGTCACTCACACTTGCCTGTCGATGTTACGATTGTGCCTTGTATGGGCACGCAAAGGACCAGGACATTCAGACAGTCTTCAAGGCTCACGCCAAGTCGGACGACATCCATTCTGTCAGTAAGGACAACGTCCCTTCAGACAAACTCGCCATAAAGGAGGGCACCCAGACAGCCGTCAAGGACACCCAGCCATTCAAGGAGGACCCCACCCCGCCAGTCGTCGCAAGCATTCAGTCAGTCGTCCATGAGGACATTCAGTATGGAGGCTTCCGCATTACCGACGGCGTGGCTGTGAAGAATGACGCCCCTGAGGTAAAGATCCAGATGTACCCCTCCCCCAGCTCCAGTTGTGTGCAAGAGGGCTTGTGGTCCTGCGGAAGCCCGCCTCCAGAAGCGTACCATTCAGCTGTGTCAGGAGCATGTCTTTGGGTCAAATCTGATTGCGTCTTCACGTTCAAGGCGCACAGCGGCAATCCTGGTGCGAAGCGAAGTCCTGGTTCACCAAGGGATCTGGAGGATATTCTGGTACGCTTACGCAAAGGGCAAAAAGTTGCTCACATCGACATACGTGAGGACCCTTTCGGCACGTATCAAACGAAGATTATTGCCTGGCAAGCCGATGTTGTGCGGCGGTTCAAGGTCCAGAAGTTGTTCTACTCCCTACCAATTGACGAGTACGAGGTGAACCTCGCGACCTTGGCCGAGTACATGCCCAGCCAGGACATCGACTTCCTGAGGCAGAGGCTTCACAGCCACTACGAACAGATGAAGGAGCGCGTTCTGGCTGTCATGGAAGCCGAAGTGCAGTTTATTCGCCCGATGCAGTTGGACCAAACGCTCACTGTGAGTTCATCTTACCAGTGGCCCTACCTGAACCTCCCCGTCGATTTGGGAATTGAGGACATTGTGGAGTTCCGCATCCCATTCGAGGCAAGAACGGGCCGACCTGGACCCCATCCTCCCATTCTGGTCGGCAGACTGGCAACTGAGAGGCCCCTTTAATCACAACAGCAATACTGCTCGCGTCCCGAGGACTCAGTGATCGGGAGCCGTTTGGTCCAACCCAAGTGTCCTTTATTGTGTGATGTATGCGCGTAAACCGCCTTGAACGCTCTGTCGCTCCTCCGCCCCCTCTGCAGGCCCTTGATTGTGTGGTGCATACGTGACGTATTGTGACGTATGTGACAATACATTCATTGTGACCACACACAATTTGCAATATTTAGATCATTATCCGTGACTAGACTTCCACAGTATGCTGACACAACTTGGCTGCGGAGAGCGAGAGATGGGGGGGCAGTATTCAAGAAGGGTCTGCACGCATCCGCCACCAGAGAGCGAGACAGCACATTCAGGCGAGTTCCACGTACATGCATTCACCACACCATAAAGGGGCCACCATTCCGCAGAGAAAAAGAGGGGGGGGGCAGAGACACGCATCCGCCACCAGAGATAGAGAGCACATTCAGGCGAGTTCCACGTACATGCATTCACCACACCATAAAGGGGCCACCATTCCGCAGAGAAAAAGAAGGGGGGGGCAGAGACAACAATCGAGACGGGTTTCCATATTCACCAAATCTAGGGTCCGCAGAGAGAGGTGGGGGAGAGTCTCAGAGAAGAGAATCTGATAATAGAGACAGCATTCAAAGACGGGCATTCACCACACCATAAAGGGCGCAGAGAGTACGATGGGCGGGGCGGGGGGGGGGGGGAGAGAGACAGCACTGAGCATTCAAGACGGTTCACACGCATTCACACCGGGGGGCGCGAGGGGTCCGTCAAAATTGTCGGCACCAACAGCAATTTTTTTACTGGGTTTCGCCTCTGCCAGCAAGCACCTATTTATTTCCTGTCCAGATTGTGGAAAAATGTTAGTCGACAGACACACTCGTGTTGGTCGTCTCCCCCCAAAGTGTCGTCAGTTACACAGGGGTGCTTGGGCCCTGGGGTGGTGGTACGCAGGTGATTGCGCGGCCGGACCTTGAACTCCTCCGAGTCTCCTCGCCGTCCTCGCTTGGAGGCTGGTCGATAATTCCTCTCTAAGTTCTCTCTGACGGTGATTTGACACGTTTGAGGTGGTGGACTGTCAGCTTTACGATGGCGCGCGATGGTTTGTGTGATGCCCGGTCTCGAGGCCAAGTAAATTCACTCCTTTTGTCTCAGGCTTTCAACCTGGAGCAACGGTCACTTGTGGCTTGTGCCTTGTGATGTGGGGATTGACGGTGTCGGTGCTTCAGCTCTACAAGGATCTCTTCGCGTCGACCAGTGCACTCACGATTGTTGGCGGGGCTGTTGCTTCCATGTTGTTTTTCTTCTCGCTGGTAGGAATGTCTAGCCTCAATGAAGTGGTGATGGGTGGCCGCGGCACTGGGTGGATTCAGGGTGCGCCGTCGCCTTGCATTTGCGCATTGGGTTTCTTGCTCTGATTCGTTTCCCAGTCATTTTCTGTGCCGCTGTGTCCTGCGCAATTGCCACTTCTGTCCACCGGGTGTGCGCTACCACATGGTACGGATTACTTGTTGCTGTTTTTTGTTTTTGTTTTGTTCCAGTTTGTGGTTTCTGTTTTTCACTCGATACTGTCTCAGCTTGCTCTTCTCTGGCGCAATCCTGTACTACGTTTGCGCCTGCTCTCAGCACCTCTACGGTAGCGTCAAGCATTTTTAAACCGTGCTTGATTGGACTAAAAGGCATTTCGCCAATCGTGATTGAACTTTATCTGGCCGGTTGCTAAGTACACGTGTTTCTCGCCAGTTGGGTTTATTGCGTGCGCGCACAAATCATGCTGCGAGCGCTGGTGGCGTGTACGGGCACGCCCCACCCACCCGCAGTTTCCGCAGCGCGTAGAGTGCCTCGACTAGTCCGCCCTTTATCAGCAACTTGTTGGGCTTGGACGGGCCACTCGCAGTCACCGCCGCCTCAAGTGCTGCAACAATCGCAGGCGGACATACCCAAGCTGACCTGGTTGCTCCTGATTCATCACTTGTAGTTGCGTCCGATGCTTTTTCTGGTGAAGCCTGTGGGGCACTCTCCGAGAGCGTCGGTATTTCAGGGCGCTGGGAGTTGATCCAGATGAGCAGGGAACCAACGATATGTGGAGCTGTGACAGGGTCCATCAGCAAGGGGATGGCATCGAGGACCTCCTGGGTGCCGTGAAGGCGCAGTGAAGAGAGTGCTTGCCTGTGACATTGTGTGAGTGAGGCAGACGTTGCTTTGGAAAGCAAAAACACAAGTTAGCGCCATCTCGCCAGGCCACGAGAATCAAGCACATGTCCTCGGTCATGGATACGCGCTCGAACCACACTGGTTCTATCACACATTGTACCCACCGAGCGCTGCGGCGGACACGGGGGCTATCGTCTTTCAAGCGATGAGCCAAAGCGCGGACCGACGCCGAGTCCTTGGCTCCCAGGCTCCCAAGTGCTTCGACCTGAAGGAAAGTTGAGCGAGCACCCCGAACATGGTGAAAAAAGGTCGCAAGCAACAATTCGGGAACAAACAATATGAGCGCGCGCCACAAAACACGTCGGGATGTAACACAGCGCATTTCTGAGAGCAGCGGCACCAGTTGTCGGTGTCGGCAAGATACCCAAGTTGCCAACCCTCTCCAAAAAAATCTATGGAGATAACCCGAATGGTATTTCCCATCGCTATAGACGAGAGAGAGAATGGTATCTCCACGCACACGCTCGCACGCGTGGCACACGGGCGCACAAGCAGCACTCGCGCACGCACGCACGCACGTACATGCACACACTCACACGCACGCACACACACAGACACACA
>QUTJ01031374.1:0-11164 GCA_003573635.1 Goniomonas avonlea | reverse complement strand
GAGAGAGAGAGCTCGAGAGAGAGACAGAGAGAGAGGCACACACACACACACACACACACACACAGAGAGAGAGAGAGAGAGAGAGAGAACGCACCTCCGCCTTGAGTGCTTGCACCGCGGCCGTGCCCTCCTGCAGCTGCGCCGCGGTTGCCTCTGCAGCTCGCCGGGCCTTGCGCTCCAGCTCCACCTCCGCCACCAGGGCCGACACCTGCCCGCAAACTCACTGACGAGCACCAAATGCAAGCCGCCCAAAGCCGCAACAACCCGCAAATCCACACAAAATCCACCCAAAATCCACACAAAATCCACAAAATCCACACAAAATCCACACAAAATCCACCAAACATCCCCGAAATGCGCTAGAGGATATCGTGCCGTCGGCCGACTGTACCCCCGACCGGCGGAGCTGCTGCTCCACGCAGAGACCAAGGCGCGTGCCGCACCCTATGCCGTGCCGTGTCGCACCGTGTCAGAGGCGCAGGCGCAGAATGCTGCACCTTATTGGACTACGGCGCACGTGCCGCACCTTATGTCGCACGTGTCGTATCGCACCTTGTCAGAGACGCAGGCGCACGTGCCGCACCTTATTGGACTGCTCCTGCACGCGTCGCTCAGCGTGTTCCATGCTGGCGACAGCGGCAGCTTCGCTCTCCTTGGCCTCGCTGACAAGTCCAAGGAGCCGGTGAACCTCCTGCGCGGCCGCTTCGCCCGGGTCCTTTGAAATCCGTTGCTGATTGGCCGATTCTCTGTCGTCATCTTCGGCCTATTGGCGGGTCAACAACAACGTAAACGGGCGAGGGGTGACTGGCCTGCAGAGCTCGAACATTCTCGAGTGAGGTCTGCAAGTAGTGAAGTGCATCTTCTGCAAGCACTCGGGCATCGCGCTGTGCCTTCAACTCGACGCTGAACTCGGCCACTGTATCTCGAAGTTCCGCAATTTCGTCCTCGGCGCTGGTGTTGCCCAGACCGCGCGCCACTTCTTGGTGGTAGGCCGCCAGAGCATCTTCAGCAGCCACGCGGGCATCCTGCTGAATCTTAATCTCATGGTTTAGTTCTGTAACCACGTCCCGGAGCTCCTGCAACACGGGTGTTTGCAGTGCTGCCCTGGCCTTGGCTTCTTTTAATTCTTGCAACGCGGTTTTGAGCTTCATCTCAACTTGAATTTTCTCTTCAACTGCTTTGAGCAGCTCCTCGGTTTTCTTGTCCAGTGAGGCGGCCTGCACCTTTTGCGCCTTGAAAGACGACAGAGCCTGTTCCGCAAGAGCTTGCTCGTGCTGGGATCGTTCAGCTTGGAGCTGGGAGTGGAGGTCGGCAACTTCTTCCGCCCAGAGTCGACGAGCTTTCGAAAGAGCAGCAGACATTTCCTGAATCTCAAGTTCGAGCACGTGCTCTGATCGCGGGTTTCCATGCGAGTGCGCAAGGTCATGGGTGCTCGAGCGGGGGCTGTGCCTCCTTGACCCCGCGTCCGACCTCCCACTCATGTCCCAGCTGCGCTCTGTCTCAGCTCTGCCATTGGTCCCGTCTACGCTTGAATTTCTATCATGCGGGAGCCGGTCCCTTGAAAGTTCAGGTGTGGCATAACCAGAGCCCCGAAAGGAACTTGTTGAGTTTCGGAGAGATCCGGATCCCTGGAGAGATTCGAGTGTACGAGTTGCAGCTCGTTCTCGATCACGTAAGTGCCAAAGTTCATCCTTCAAGTTCTGCACTACGTCACTCTGTTGTTGGAGCTGACGCGACAGTTCCTGCTGTTCGGCGCGTTCGACCGCCGCAGCCATGGGTGAACTGGAGAAATGGATACATAAGCAAATTGTATTTACATGGGAGGTTTAAAAGAGGTATTATTAGCCTTTTCTAGTCTACTGTACCGCAGTATGATAATGGTTGCTCATATAGGAGAGAAGTCGGAAGTCCGCGGCACTGTCCGTCGGCACCATCAAAAAAGATGCACAGAGCCCTCTCCTCTGACGCCTGATAGTTGCAACGAAGAACAGACGCTTTGTATTGTGTTTTGACTGCAGCAACCTGACGGCGTGGTGGGGCAATCGCGGCAGCGTGGTCGCAAGGTCGCGTCCACCGCTTCCACTTCAAGTATCAAGGGCAAGCTCCACACAACCTACCTCGCCGCCCTGTCGGCACCCCAACTATTTCGGTGACATGTTCACGTACAACGGTTTGGCACTCGTCATCGGCAGCCTGTGCGCGCTGGGCAACGTGCTGTCCGCCCTCCCATTCCTAGCGTTTTTCGTCTGTCCGACCTCCCCTTCCTAGCGTTTTTTTTCGTCTGTCCAAATTCCGATGCTTATCCCGCACAAAGGTACGCCGACGAGTACCCAGCGTATGCCGCCGCGACGGCCACGTTGATTCCCTACGTGCTCAACCGCACCGTGCTTTTGCATCTTCTGGAGCACCAAGTGCTTCTGAGCGCCGAGGTGGTGCTGGTGCTGTGAACATGGTGATGGCAGCGGCGGCGGGTTGATCGTGTTGGCCCCGCACTTGCTTCGAATGCCATGTGCGAACAGACCAGCCTTGGTGCAGGGGGTGCTACACAGTTTAAGTGTCGACTGCCAGCTCAGTGGAGAATTGCTGGCGTGTCACCCTGCTTTTTAACAAAACTGCTAGCCCTTACTCCCGCTAGGTAATTGTTGACCTGAGATTCATTGGGTTGAAGCAGCGGGAGCCACAGTGTGGATGGTTCGGAGAATTTTCCGGATGTTCCTAATAGTAAATAAATAAATAAAATGTCAGAAGACCGTCGTGAATGGCAGTTCGGCAGGGGAGAAGGGGTGGCGAAGGAGAGGGGGGTGGATGGGGAGAAAGCGAGGAGAGCGAGCGAGAGAGGAATAAGTCAGCAACCGAGTGTGAGTGGGCTCCCCTCGCTAACCTTGCTCATGAGCTCAACAGCAGATGCGCGCGCGGCTTTACTTGAGCAGGACAAAAGAGCTGAAGGAGCTGTCGGGGAGCTTCGGGGACGACTGGAATTCGGTCTTTTTGAGGGAGATGTCTGCACAACGAGAGTTACACGTGCACGGTGCATAACGAAAGTGACACGTGCACAGGCCATAATTGAGTCGAAGAACTTGACACAGGCAGAGGAGCACGCACCGATCCAGGTTGCTCGGCGCTCAGAGTCCGCGTCAGAGGAGTAGTCAAGCACCGCATAGAACATAGTGCCATCGAGGAAGGTGAGGCCAGACTGCATGTCATCGCCTGCAGAGAGAAGTTGCAGGCTTGTAACGGGGATGAAAAGGGAAACTCGAATCGTTCAGCACGCAAGAAAAGAGCAATCACAGAGACGAGGAAAATCTGAGAGTACCTGTGTAGTCAAGGTAAATCACTGGTCCAACAGTGCTTTCGATTGGGACAAAGGATGAAGCGTTGGCGGGATTGAAATTGCCCACCTGTCGCTCTCAAGTTGGAATGGAAGAATAAAATATCATGCACGGTGCACCATTAATCCAAGGATGGTGATGACCATGGCGCCAATCTGCTTTGTAGACTCGACAAAGTGGATGCCGAAAGGCGCTGTGTTGGCTCCAAGATCTTCGCCTGTCTCAGCGTACGTTACCATAGGTTAAATTTTATTCCCCCATACCGTTGAAGTAGGGTGCTCCTCCAGACAGCTTCGTGGACGAGTCCGTCACGTTCACAGTGACGAGGTACCACATTGGCGAGTCCTTCTTTGTCTCATACTGCGTGGTGTGAGTTTATCTTGCCATCACTAAAAAACATTGACACACCACATACACGAAGAGCTGGTCAACGCCATCGGTCGTTGCCAGCTTCCCATGGGCCTGCCCGTCGCTGAGAAGCTGAACCTGCTCAAGCTTCGCAGCCCCGGCCGTGGTGACGGTCACAAGTGTGCCATTGACAGTCGTAACGGCAAGATTTCCACTTATATAATCCATTGTCACACACTCGACCCCTGCCAGGAGCGGCACGGGGAYAGGGGCCTGGACTTTGTCGGACTTCCCACCGACCTTTATGGTATTCAGCGTGGCAGACTTGGCAACCGGGTCCATGACAAGAACGAAGACCGTGTCAGCGCCATCGCTCCTAGCGAGCGTTCGGATTTTCTCTGCTTCCTTCCTCTTCTCGGAGGCGACGAGGGTGGTGACGACCGTCGGGTCAGTTGGTTTTTGAGCATCAGCGATGGACGTGAGGTCGTACTGCTCGGTGGAACAAAAGATGCCATGACACTTGGAGTGTACAGATACTAGCGCCGGCCCATCTGCCACAGCCTTCAGAGGCAACCCCGTCGACACCTGAAGGAGGGCAATAAAAATCAAGCCGAGACGCA
Organism: Goniomonas avonlea; assembly: GCA_003573635.1. Taxonomy (NCBI): domain Eukaryota; class Cryptophyceae; order Goniomonadida; family Goniomonadaceae; genus Goniomonas; species Goniomonas avonlea. The sequence goes on along the minus strand of QUTJ01031374.1, from coordinate 6,867 downwards.
TCGCCGCCATCGAGATCTCTGCTAACGTTAAACGTTTACGTTACTAGCTAGTACAGTACAGAGTGACTGTATATATAGATCCAAAGCTTGGCTGGTCAGAACAAAGGTCGAAGGCTCGCAGCTGGGCCGGCGGTAGCCCGATGGTGCTGACACTGCCCAGACCAAAAAAGCGGTTCTCGTTTCTTCTGTTGGAGGATGACGAGTACTATTTCGCCCAGCACAAATGGTTGCTTGTAAACGGTTGTCTGCTTGACTTACGCAAAGTCTCGCAGTCTGGTGGATGCGGCTTACTTGGAGCAGGAGGCTCCAGAACCAAGCGCATCGACCCCCGAGGATGAGCCAGAGCCGTCAGAAAAAAGGTTTCCGACCCCTTGCCACCACTTCCTTCGGGCTTTGAATCATTCCTCAGGCGGTGCTTTGTCGAAGGTCGGCTTTATGTTTGCTCCAAGGGTCTCGTGTTCGAGCCTCTGAGCCACAAGCTTGCTATTTTGCGGTTGATGTTCAAGAAAACCAAATCTCTCCAAACTTGGCAGCCACCTGCTGATCTCCTAGCCTTTTTCGACGCTGAGGTACGCGCGGATTAGTTGCTGATCATGCCTGACTTTCGGCAAAGCTGTTCGGGGAGAAGCCTGAGGCCACACCTGCTCCGGAGGCTTCCCCGCCTGCAGCTGGCACGTCATGGTTCTGGCGTAATAAATCTCCAAAACAGACCTCAGAGGAGGTTCCAGAATTCGAGTTTATTCAGGTTTTTGTCAAGCGCGTCTTGGAGATTAACAAGAACGGTGTCCATGAGGCCTACGTCACGCGAAAGGTGCAGATAGAAGCATCTGTGCGATTTTTTTATATGTCTTGGGTGACAGATGCGCCGCCCTTTTTCTTTTGCGGTTCGGCAAGCAGCAGGGAGAGGAGCGCATTCAATTTACGCCAGGTACACGAGACCAACCACCGGCGCAAATTCTAACACTTCTCGCAGGCTCAACCGTTTGTTGCTGCTGACGCAGCTTCACCTTCATGTGAGTGTTCTTTGACTGCCAGTGATGAGTGCTCTGATGATTCGGCTCCACCAATCTGACTGCATCACTCAGGGAGAGGAAGAGATGTGTCGGAACCAACTCAACGAGTGCATTTCTGAACACGAGCAAGCTGTTGTGAAGATGATTGGCCGGTCGGGCCTTGGCACCGGAGAAAAGGCAAAGCTTGACACTCGAGGTATCCCTGCGACACCTTCTGCTTATCTGCCTCCTGAGGTTGCACATATTCGATTGGCAAAATACGCAAATACCGTTGAAACAACAGCACCTGTTTCCCATATGCAACTAGGCTCACCCCTGGGACCAAAGACTGACCGTACAAGTCAAAGAGTAACTTGAATTCACTCCGTTCTCTTTTCGGAATCCCCGTGTCAATTTCAGCCTGGCAGTGTGCTTGTTCTGGTTGCTTGTCTGGGTTTCACCTCTCGTATGCAGTTGTCAAGGTCAAGCCGCTCATCAACGTACCGGGACGGCTTGTGCTCACCGAGGTAGGTGCACTCACCACACTCGTGTCTTTATCTGGTCGGTGCACTCACCACCATTCGTCTCGTTCATCCCGGCTCGCCTATCTCGCTCGCACGCAGACTCTCTCACATCGACAACAGCTACAGTGTTCGACAGGATTAGGCTGGGATTCGAGAGTTCCTTGTATTTCCAACAGCGTGCTCTCCCTCAACTGCGTGCTGTGTATTTCCAACAGCGTGCTCTACCACAACAGCGCGCTGTGTATTTCCAACAGCGTGCGTGTTGTGTCTGTCACACATTGAATCCAACAGCGTGCGCTCTACCTGTGCCTCACGTTTGATCCAACAGCGTGCTGTGTATTTCTGGGCTTTCCACAAGTCGCATTTACACCCGGTGCGTTTATTTCTGCGGTGTCCTGTGGTAGCTTGTCAGAGCACGATCCCTGGGAGGTGAGAGCTCACCAAGTTCACATTGCAAGTGGCGAAGTCCCCAGGCCACTCCCGGTCTCGCAAATAACGGGCGTTGATGTGCATCCATGCTTGATCTTTCTGGCGGCGGGACTTAGCGAAGGGGAGGGGGGGGGGGAGAGAAATAAAACAAAGAGGCAGTTGCGCGTTGTAGTGATGGTATGACACGCTGACAACGCACACTCGCACAGACCACAGACCCCCCCACACACACACACACACAGAGAGAGAGAGGGGGGGGGCAGGCACGCAGGCAAGGGCGGGCTGCGTGCACGCAGGCACACACTGGCACACAGACTCACTGGCACACACGTTCATGCACATGCTCGAGGGGAGAGAGATCATTTTCGTGAAGAACCTTGAGGTTGAGAGTTGTCGTCGAGTTTGGCAGATCGCAGATCACAGATAAACAGATCACGGATCACAGACACAGGCACAGGCACAGGCACAGGCACAGGCAGACACAGCGATCCCGGTCAGGAGTTGACCGTGACCCCCCCAGCCGCAAGTGCACCGCTTCTCGCAAATTTTCCGAGTGTCTCGACGGCGGCACATGCAGAAGCACACTGCGGTGGAGTTGACGCTCAAGGGCGGCTCCCAGTTTGTCCTGCTCAATTTCCTCTGCTCTGCTCACGCGGCCATCGTATGGTGCGTTGCACAAGGCTCCGCACTGTCAAAGTTTGTCTGGCCCACACCCACTCCAGCCACAATCAACAGCGGATGTTCTATTCGATTTATGATGCGGTTGAGGTCCCTCACGTGAGAAAAGGGAAAGGGGGGGAGCGCGTGTGCGAAAGGGGGGGAGAGAGAGAGAGAGAGAGAGGCAGAGAGGCAGAGACAAGAGACTGAGGCAGGGACGGAGACAGTGACAGGGACAGAGACAGAGACAGAGCAGATGGGGGGCAGCAGCGGACGACTCTCTGACTCTTGTGTGGCCGGCAGGCCGTTGACACCCGCGCAGGAACACCATCTCCGCCCGCCCAGGTCTGAGCAACCACAACACGGCAGAGTGGCGCGGCATCATGCAGCAGTGGCGCGACGGCCTCGTGTCCAACTTCCACTACCTCCTGTACCTCAACTCCATGGCGCATCGCTCCTTCCATGACCTCACCCAGTACCCTGTGTACCCGTGGGTCCTGGCTGACTACACCAGCCAGACGCTCGGTGCGGTCTCCCTCTCTCTGCCCCTCTCTCTCTACACCAGCCAGACACTTGGTGCGGTCTCACTCTCTGTGTCCCTCTCTCTCCCTCTCACTCTCTCGCGCGCCCCCCTCCTGTCTCCTCTCTCCCCCTCTTTCTCTCCTCTCTCTTCTCTCCCTAGTCTCACTCGCTCTCACCCTATTCGTTACCAAACATGCCCATCCCTGTGTTCAGCCTCCCTCTCTATTCCCTCAGTCTCTCACACACACTCACCCTATTCATTACCAACCTATGCCCTTCTCTTTCTTGCCGTGACCCTCCCCCCCAGATTTGAACAACCCTGAAGTCTATCGTGACCTTTCCAAGCCAATGGGAGCGTTGAATCACGAACGCCTCGCGCTGTTCAAGGTGCCCCTTCAAACTAGCACGTGATGGGTGGGACAAGAGGCATGTGATGGGTGAGGCACGTGGTGGGTGGGGCCACAGACACCAAGAGGCACGTGATGGGTGAGGCACGTGGTTGGGCATCAGGCACGTGAAGCACATGATGGGTCGGGCAGTGCAGACACCTGGTTGGACATCAAGCACTTGTGGAGCAAAGTGGGTGGGGCCACAGGGCGTGATGAGTGAGTCCGCTGCCTTTCCGTCCAGGCATGCCTTGTTTGAACAATCGTCTCCAGGAGCGATTTCGAGGGATGAGCGAGGACCGGTTCCTGTACGGCACTCACTACTCCACGCCGGCCTACACTTTGTTCTACCTCCTACGCTCGGGTGCGCTGGTTTCCGTGTCCCACGCAGCTCGACTGCTCCCTCTTCACTTGTCGTCATACTCGAGTCACCACTCCCTCGTCTCTTGTCATCATGCTTGAGTGTCACAACTCCCTCTTCTCCTGCCTTCATGCTTGAACGCTGTCCTCACCCTTAGGCCTTCGACAGCACCCGAGTACATGCTCAAGCTCCAAGACGGCAAGTTCGACCACCCCGACCGTGTGTTTCACAGGTCAGTTAAGTGCGTGTGCTTGAAAAAAGTCCACTTCGTCGCCTTTCGGTTGCTCGTTTTCCCAAGAGACCTGCGAATCGCTCGGGTGTCTCGCGTCCCGGCGGTGACACGTGTTGAGAGCGTACGTCTTGCCGGCTGTCTGGGTGTTTGCGCGCCGCTGTTGTCCAGTGGCCACTGTGCGAGACACCAAGGGACTTGCTGTTAGTCTGGTTTCGGGTTTAGGCTGTTCTGGTGTGTGGTCGAGGGCAGGCTCAGACGCTCGTCAGCACCTAAGTTGTCCCGACAGTGTGGCGGCAACCTGGCGGTCAGTGAACCAGAATCCTGGGGACGTCAAAGAGCTGATCCCGGAGTTTTATCAGGTGCTGGAACCTTTTCTCTCACCTTCTCTCTCACCTTCTCTCGCGCGCACACACGCATATACCCTCTGTCTCCCGCTCGCTCGCTCGCTCGCTCCCCCCCCTCCCCTCCCTTGCTCTCGCCCTCTCCCCCTCTGTCTCTGTATCTCTCCCCTCTCCTCCCTCTCCTTGCTCCATCCTCCTCCCTCTCACCCTGTCTAGGGTGTCGTAGCGCGCGGTGACTAGTCGGATGATCTCAGATACAACTGGGGCGCACCCTCTTCTCACGGCTTGCCCATTACCCGCGGTGCACCCACGCAACTGCTGCCCTCGCATTGTTCGAGAACCACAGCATGCGACCGGCGTATGGCCGCACAGACACTACCAGAAACACGCCGAGAAATGAGACGGTCGGCCTCACGAGAGACAGAGACGGTCAGGTCACGAGACAGTCCCACAAGAGACAGTCAGTCCCATGACTGTCACTTACTTATGCGCCGCTGTTTTACATCTGCAACAGCCTCCCGGCGAGTTCCTGCGCAACAAGGAAAATTTAAAGTTTGGGCAGCGGCAAGACGGCACGTGCGTCGCCGACGTCGAACTGCCGCCCTGGGCATCGGGTACCGCCTCCCTTGTCCCCCGTCCTTGTGTCCTCTCTCTTCTCTGCCTGGGCTACTGCCCCCCTCCTTGTCCACTCTCTGCGCCCCCCTGCCACCCCTGTACTGCCCCCCTCCTTGTCCACTCTCTGCGCCCCCCTGCCACCCCTGGGCATCGCCCCTCCTTGTGTCCTCTCTCTGCTCCCCCTCTGCCGTGTCCACCACCCCTGGGCATCGGGTACTGCGTCCCTTGTCCCCCACCCCCTCCTTGTGTCCTCTCTCTCTCCCTCTCCCTCTCTCTCTCTCTCTCTCTCTCTCTCTCTCTCTCTCTCTCTCCTCTGCCTTCTCCCCCCTGCTCATCCAACCGTCCCCACCCGCGCAGATCCCTCGGACTTCACAACAAAGTGCCGCCAAGCCCTCGAGAGCGACCACGTCAGTGGAACCATCCACCTCTGGATTGACCTCATATTTGGGTGTCGGCAGCGAGGGGAGGCTGCCATCCAGGCCGACAACCGTGCGTGCCGCTCACCTTGACTGTGGCAGTGTGCTCGCGTGCCAGTCACTTGCTAATCACTTGCCAATCACTTGCCAATCACTTGCCAATCACTTGCCACTCAATTCCCAATCACTTGCCAATCACTTGCCAATCCTGTCCTCGGCGACGCTTACACTGCGACACTTGCCAATCACTTGCCACTCAATCACCTGCCAATCCTGTCCTCGGCCACGCTTACACTGCGACACTTTCTCCAACTATCTCGCACGCTCTCGCTAACTGCTTCTCGCCTGGGTGCAACACTATCCCCTTGTCATTCAGGTCGCTTGCCCACTTCACACGAATCAATCACCCCTCTCTCGTACTCACCCCGCTCTCGGACTCGCTCGGCCTCTCACGTAGTCACTCGCCCATCTCTTTCTCACCGTTGGCATCCCGTGCGGCTCACGTGCGGCTCACGTGCACCGCAGTGTTCCACCCGTTCACGTACGAGGGGGGCGTCGACGTAGACTCTGCTGCTGACCACCGCGATCGTCGCGCTATTCAGGTGTGTCGATGACGCGTTTGCTGGCCGGTGTGCGTTTTTTACAGTGTTTGCGATTCGTCTGTAAAGCGTTTGCGTTTCTGTTCAGGTAAGCCGCTATTCAGAGGCGCGCGCGCGTGTGTCCTTGTTGCCTGTGTCATGTCTAACTCCCGCGCCAGGCACAAATTTGTGAATTCGGGCAGACTCCAGTGCAGCTGTTCACCAGCCCGCACCCCTGCCGCCGCACTCCGCACGTGCCTCGCTTTCTGACAAGCCCCCAGGTATCTGACATGTCGGGATATCTCTGTATGCGTTCAAGCCATTGGGTGGCGAGAAGAGCAGGGGCAGAGGAGCGAGCCTGCGGGGGGGTGCGACACGGACAGGGACAGGAGGGAGAGGGGATGGAGAGAGAGTTTGAGACTGCGACAGAGACAGAGACAGCCACTGACAGAGACGGCGGCAAACGCAAGTCTTGGAGCCTTGGCGAAACTCACCCCCCCCCCCCTTTCAGGTCAGCCCGGGTGTGAAATCCGACGGCGGCGAGGGCGCACAGCCCCGCGAGCGCGACCACTACGACAACCCGCCCGACACCAACCACGACCACCCCAGACCCGACAGCATCAGAAGCGAACGCGGGAGCGTCGATCACGGTGTCGTCCGGAGCGGTAACGAGTACGGTAGCATGGCGGGGTGTGTGCGGCGGGGGAGCATCAGTGCGCTCGACGTCGACCTCGCCGACGACCACGACACCAGCGGCAACTGGATTGACAACCCTGACACGGTGCCCTGCCCCAGCGGCGGTGCCCGAGAGGCC
>QUTJ01031373.1:0-11162 GCA_003573635.1 Goniomonas avonlea | reverse complement strand
GGCCGCTGCGGGGCCAAAATTTCCCTTGCCGACACTCGCAGCGACTGCCGCCATCGCTGCCGCTGCCGTGCCTGCGCAAAAGGGTTACGAGAGCGTGAGAGCGATGCGGAGGGGTCCAGCAACGAGCAAGGGTGGTGATGGTGGCACTTGACAGTTTTTCGCTCTTGGTGCGTTGTAATAGTCTTGACGCCAGCCCAGCAAGAGCCAACACCCTCCCGCCCTCTGTCCCCCACGCTCGCTTGCCATCCCCTCTCTCCTCGATGCATGAGTACGCTTCTCTCTCTCTCTCGCCCACTGTCTCGCACGCTCCTCAGTGGAAACGGGAGGAGTGGACGGGCTATGGGGCGAGAAGGCTAAGGGCGCACCTGCACTAAGCGCAGCCTGCGACGCGAACAGGGTCTGAGTTTGCATTGCGCCAGGGGTGAGCCCGCGAGGTTGTGCCGGGTTTGCGCTCACAGACCCGGCCGCAAGACCCTGCAGGATCCAGGGGTTAGTACAGCGCGAGGAATTCCAAACCCCCAACCAGGGAGCATTGAAAACAGAGTGGGCGACACAGTCCTCAGGCATTCGCAACTCTGATTCGCAACTCATGAGAGGCAGCCCCTGTTGGGCAGTGACCCCCTCGCTAGCAACTCGATCACATTCTATGATGACTGCTAAAGCAAGGGATCAACCTTGCTCGCAGCATTAGCGGCGTTGTTTGCCTGTGGCTGGCCCACAACAAGACCAGACTGGGCTGCGCTGCCTTTGCGAGGGGTTTTAGGTGCCCCCCTTTGACGCCCCACGGGCGATCCAGCGGCTGCGGCTGCAGCCTGTGCTGCTGCTGCTGCTGCTGCTGCTGCCTGGGCAGAATGTTGAGGCACCTGCACGCCCTTTGCGGGGGAGGCTCCGGTCGCTTGCAGTCCCATAGCGCCGCCCTTGGCAGGAGACTGCAACATTTGGTGCGCTGCCTGCCCCACTTGTCCCAACTGGTGGTTGATTTGCGCAAACTGTGCCGTAGCGCCGGAACCGGGGCCCAAGCTGACGCCAGCGCCACCTACACGCGCGGGTAAGTCACCACACAATTGCGGGCCATCCAAAAACAACACGGCAAGGGGGACAACAGTGACAGACCACGAGCAAACGAAGCGGGACCCGCCACGCCAGCAGCCGACATGGGAGCTGTGAGGCCGAGCTTGCCGACCATTAGCGGCTGTGCGCCGTCACTGCCAGCTGGTCGCATTATCAACGGAGAAGACCTGCGTGACCACAGTGAGGATTCGCGGTCGCATGTAACAGCGAACGGCCAAGCCCAGGATTCACGCCCCTCTCTCTTGCTCTCCCTGTGTATCTCTCCCTCCCTCTGTCTCTGTGCTTGACAAGACTTGACACTCGGCTCACCGTTGACCTCCGGGACGCACGCCTCCAAGAGGAGCCTGGGCGACGCCCATTGGCTTGGCAGGGTGTTGCAAGCCTTGCTGCACGCGGCCTGGTGTGTGTGGGCTCGGTTGCACCATGCCGACAGGCATCTGTTGGGCACCGTGGGGAAGTGCGTGGGCAGTTGCGTGAGTGCCGTCGGCTCGTACAGCTTGGAGCTGGACCTGCAGCGGGCACATCAGACAACGATAGCGACCACTCAGGCCCGTCACCCCGGCGTTGACAGATCCTCACACGAGCAAAACTTGGAGCACACAGGACAAGGAGGTTCGAGACGCACCCCGGGAGATGTCGCAGACTTGAGACCAGCAGTGTGAGGGGCTTGAGGCTGCTGAGGACGAGCTGGGGGTGCTTTGGCTGCAGCGCGGCGGATAATTTCCGTGGGGGTGAGGATGTTGCTGCTGCCGGGGGTGATGCCTGCAGACGCGATGGTCTTGCGGTGCGAGTCGTGTTGCTGTGGGCACGCGTGAGCGAGGCGAGAGGACAACGGAGTGCTCCAGCGACGAGACAGTTGGACGGAGCAAGCGAGCAAAAGGGTGCACCTGGGCGGGATCCGTCTTCGCGTCGGCGCCCTTGCGGAGCGGGAGGTGCCACGGATGCTTCTTTGACGCTGCGGGTTACGTTACAACCCGCTCGAATAACTGGCTGTGAGCGCTCGACATACAGGGGGCGCGATGCAAAGCGGGAGTTGATGATTGTCTAGTGAGCGACTGTCGAAGCACATGTTGGAGACCCTAAGGGTCAAGAGTCAAGCAACATCGTACCGTCAAGAATTGCAAGCGTGCGCGCGACGTCACGGGGCGGGGGCATCGGTGGCTCAGGAGGAGGCTCGCCACCAGACTGGGCGGCTTGCCGGCCCGGAGCGAGATGATAATGATAATAATCGTTGCAGTGCTTGGCGAGCCGGCGCCTGCCACGCGAGGCCCAGTGGCGGTTGATAAGGTCGGAGATGAGGTACCATGACTGAAGCCCGTAGTTGGTGACGGCGTTGAGAAGGACAGCCTCCTCCTCGCCAGTCCACTTGATGTCGGCCACGGTGATTTGTTGCGGCTTGCCAGGCTCCGACCGCTTTTTCTTTTTGTTGATCCCGGCTTTCACAGGCGCCGTCAGCTTCTTGAGGTCGTCGCCCTTGCGGCTGCCGCGCCGCAGAGCCTCGTCCTTTTTAGCTGGCACCTTGAACGTGATGCGTTTAGGCATCTTGAATTCTCCAGAAGGTCTCCCATCGGTTCCGTCTGCCGGGCCGGAAGCATGTGCTTTCCGTTTGTCCCGACGCGCTCCAGAGGCTTTGAGCATTTCAGAATCCGAAAATGCGTCTGTGCAACCAAGGTCAGGCACTGATACCACAGTGGCGTGCAACAAGCTAGGGACAGAGACAGTGACAGGGACAGAGAGAGGGGCAGGGACATTGAGAGGGGCAAGGGACAGGGACACAGCCGAAGGAGCACCTGCCAACGCTTGTGTGTGGGGGGGGACAGGGACACACACACAGAGAGAGGATTCAAGCCATTCAGGAACCGCGAGGGACAGGGACAGAGGCACAGGATAGGGACAGAGACAGAAGCACAGGTCAAGGCTTTCCTGTGCTACAGACTGATTCTGGGTGATAGGCTCAGCATGACAATGGTTGAAACAAGGCGAGATCAGGAGAAGCAAACGTTGACGGACCTGCGCCATACACCAACGCGTCCAGTGAAAAGAATTCCTCATCACTATCGTCGTCAGGGTTTGGCGGCATATAGACGCAGCCGATTTCCTCGGCCAGACCAGGTGATGGTAGCCGGCTCAGTAGTCCCCTGACCTGGGGTCAACAGACCGCAGCGCACGGGAAGGAAAACCACACCTGAAGGCCTCCACGGAACTGCCGGCTACTTCATAAAAAAGCCTCTCATCTTGATCATTATTTGTTTCAGCAACTTTGCCATTCTCTGGCGGGTCACTGGGGGGCGGGGGAAGCGGCGGCGGCTGGGGCTTGGGGGCGTCCGCTTTCATGTACACGCGCTCGTAAAAGCGCAGGGCGTAACGCTGGACTGGCAGCAGCTGCGCGTGCAGCTTCTTGTCATCGTCGTCCTCCTGCAGCGGAATGGCCTCGTTGAACTCGTTGAGCTCGCTCGCCTCCTCTGCGCCGGCCGCCTTGAGAGCGACGACATCAATCTGATCCTCTGCAAACAACAAAGGTTAGCGGCTGCCCAACATGGGTGACCGAGAGGAGCGATACGCACAAGTGCGGACGCACAGAGAACGGGGAGGCGCAAACACACAAGTTCGCAACTGCAGAATACGCGCGCGCAGCAGTGAGCAAACGCGGCGGGAAGTGGAGTCCACCAAACAAAGTCCACCAAACAAAAGAAACAAACTCGTACCAGCAAGCGCTGTGGCCTCCTCCCATTCCTTCTGCGTCAGATTGACGCGAGACAGAGACGAAGCGCCAGCGACATCAGCGCCATCTGCCGCATCAGCAGCAGCCACCACCACGGCAGAACTGCCACTGGCGTTAGTCGCCACCGGCTTGGCTGCGGGGGCCTTGCTCTCGTCGATAAAGAACTCGCGAACGTCGACTTTGTTGAAGAAGTCGGGAGTGAAGAGACCGTCTTGCATCACCATGTCGTCCAATTGCCGCTTTTGGTTGGCCTTCTTCAGGATGTTCTCCTCCACGGTGTGCTCGCTCACGAGCCGGTAGATGTGGACATCCCGAGTCTGCCCGATACGATGACAGCGGTCTTGCGCCTGGCGGCAAAAGTTAGAAAGTCTCGCAACATTGGGACAAAATCAACCGACCTGCTTGTCCATGGCAGGATTCCAGTCCGAGTCGTAGAAGATAACAGTGTCAGCGCCAGTCAAGTTGATGCCGAGTCCACCAGTGCGAGTTGACGAGATGAAGATGAAAATCCGCTTGTCCTGATTGAAGCGCTCCACCAACCGTTGTCGCACATCGATTTTGATGGAGCCGTCAAGACGCACATAGGTGTGGCCGTGGAAGTTGAGGAAGGTCTCGAGCACATTCAGCATCCGCGTCATCTGCGTGAAAATGAGGACGCGGTGCGCCCCGGCCTTGAGGGTACGCAGGAGGTCGTCCATTGCTTGGAGCTTGCCACAGTCGTACTGAAGCAGTCGCTTGTCGGGGAAATGCAACTGGCGGCGGACCATGGCAGGACGGTAGCACGTAAGCTTGGGGAGAATCTCAACCTCAGCCAGGTAGCGAGTGCGTCGGAGCGCCAAGGCAGCGCTGCTGTCAGGCTTGGACACGTAAAGCTCGGCCGGACCAGCCCGTGCCTTCGGGATGATCGGCGTGAAACCTGGAGGACAAGGTGAGCCACACACAATAGGGTGGTTCTACAAAACTGATTTGAACTGAACTGGCCTGAACTGGCCTAATTTTCCTCTCCCCCCTTCCATCTCCTTCACCCTGTGTACGAGCTCCCTTTTCGATCGTGGCGAATGCATCAAATGAGTACATCCCCAATATTCAACCTCTGTTGCACACATTCCAAACCCCATTGAACAAATCCCGAAGGACTCAGGAGCGCACCAGTAATGATGTCCAGATTGCGCGTAAACCGGGTTTCTGGATCGATGACGAAATCAGACAGCGAGTCGGGTAACCACTTGTTCCCTCCTCCGCATTCGACAAGCGACAGCGGAGTTGGATCCAGAGTCACAAAGCGTCGCAGATCATAGCCATACACAGGCGCCATCGCACACCGATGGTCGTTCACCGTCGCGTGGTGAGCAAGCCGGGCAGCACGCCACCGAATTCGCTTTCCCTCGACATTCGCAGCAACGTCAGCAAGCGGCGAGCCTGCTTCGAACAAACCAGGGGACCCTGCTGAAGGTGGAGAGTCCGCCGAGTGCAGCTCCTCGATGAGTCTGCGCAACAACCGTTAGGAAACGGTGCGGTGCGTCAGGTGGGGAGGGGGGACTGGAACCGCGCGTCTGTCGAAGAACACCTGTGACGTGACACTGTGGCACGAGGCCTGTGACATGACACTGTGACACGCCTGTGACACGCCCTCTGTGACAGGGGAATAGAAACAAGCGACAACGCACCGTCGAGGCGCCTGGAGCTCCTTGGTTCGAATCGCCTGCAGCGCGCCCATCTCCTCCAAGGCGCACAAATTGTGGTAGAAGGATTCGGTATTCACATGCAGCAGTGGGAGATATTGCAACGCCTTGGCAACATCAGACGCCACTGGCAAGCGCAGTCGCTCCATGTCGAATGGCGATACAATAGGACGCTCTTCAAACAAGTCAGGGTGGTTGCACACCTGGTCACAGGTGTTAGGCGGATTCGGAAAGTGGGATGTCGAAAGCATGTGTGGCGCGCAAGGCATCCCAACAACTGATGACACGAACCTTGCGGAGCTGCATCAGAACGTTGATGATCTCGAGCAAGTTACCATTCTCGAGTTTCGCGCGGGTGGAGCTTGACGCCATGAAATCCTCGTACAAATTGCGCTGCCGCTTTGACAGGCGGCAGGTCACCAGGTGTTCGTGCTGCCGCAAGCAAGGTGAGATGCGCGAGAAGTGCATGCACTCACACCAATGGATCAATCAAGTACACACCAAGGTTGCCAGTTCGGAAACGAACGTAGCGACCTCTGAATCGAGCGGGCGACGCAAGGGAACAACTAAGATGGCCAACACACCTTCTGCGGAAGCTGCTTCTCGACATCACGCTTCAGTCGTCTCAAAATAAAGGGGCGAAGCACAGAATGCAGGCGAGCCACGAGCTCTTGGTTGACTTGCTCGTTCCCCTCCACCATGTTGGTCAACGGGTTGGAGAACCTGGATGCCACGTTAGAACGTCGATAACTACAGCGAGATGCCAAGCGGACGGAAACAGAAGGAGAAAAATGGAGCGAGATCGCACCAGTACTTGAAATCCGAATGCGAGGAGAAGATGTGCGGCATCAAGAAATGCAACAGCGACCACAACTCCATCAGGTTATTTTGCAGAGGCGTGCCAGTCAACAACAGTCGCCGCTTTGAACGGAAGTTGAGGAGGACCTGGGTCAGGGTGAGTTCATGAATCCATCCAACAAGACGGGTGGTCGGAACAGGGGCGCACCTGCCAGCGCTGTGTCTGGAAGTTCTTGATGTTGTGCGCCTCGTCGAGAATGATGTACTTCCACTTCTTGCGCCGGAACACCGCTTGGTCTTGCACCGCGAGGCTGCAAACACGTATGAGATAACTCCCGAAGAAACAATGACAATTTCAACGACGCACGTGTAGGAAGTGATGCAGACGTGGAATGAGTTGGGCTTGGTCCACCCGACGCGCTTCAGTTTTCGCTCCTTCTGAGATCCGTAGTAGGTGAGAATCTTGAATGCCGGGCACCAACGTTTCAGCTCGATTTCCCAATTGAGCATCCTGCGATGATATCAGAACACCGATCGTTTGGACGAAGAAAACAGTAGCTCGAAACAGCACAAGGACCGCAGACTCACACGCTGGTTGGGACGACAATGAGGTGAGGACCCCAGACCCCCTTGTCGCAGGCAAGATGAGCAAGCAACGAAATCGTCATGATCGTCTTGCCCAACCCCATCTCGTCAGCGAGAATACCGTTGAGCTTCTTCTCTGATAACGCCACCAGCCAATCGAGAGCGATGTGCTGATACTCTCGCATGGTGTGCTTGAGGAGGAATGGCACTTTGGTCTTCACCGAGGTAGTTTCGAGGGTAAAACCCGTCGGTTGAGCAGCAGCAGCCATCGCGGTCGCAGCCTGTGCAGTCAAGGCTAAGTCTCACGATACCAGTAAATTGCACACGGAAGGAGCGAGGCACGCACATTGAGCTGCTCGTTGTTTTCGACATCTGGCGGCTCGGCTTTGACACCGTCACTGTTCTCGTCCGGACCCGCACCCGCACCAGCACCAACACCCGCGGCGGGCGTTGACTCCGCCCCTGCAGCGTCACCCATCACAACATCTCCATCCGCACCCAACAACGCAGCAGTCCCGTCCTCCTCCTTAACAGCAGCCGCATCAGTCATCGAGGTGTCACCCTTCTCAGGGCTCCCGGAAACACTTTCGTCGTCGCTGCCCCCTTCGTCGCTGCTGGCGCTATCGTCGCTGCTGTCGTCGCTGTCGGGAGCTGGGGCACCACCACCAGCGCCAATCCCATATTTGGCCATTAACTTGTCAAGAGGCATGTCGGCCTCATCCTGCAATTCATCCATCTCTGCCTGAGTTTCCTCAGCATTCATAAGTTTCTCCTCTGCCTCGATGGTGGTCTCGTCGTCTTGTTCGTCGTCCTGCATCACGAACTCTGGCTCGGCTGACCCATCGTCCATCTACCAACATTCATCAGAACCGTGAAGTAAAGGGGGGCTGAAGACACTCACGGGCTCATCTTTGACCTTGGCAGGCGCAGAAGCAGCAGCTGGAGCGGAAGCAGCACCCTTAGCGGGGCCGACCTCGATTGCAGGAACATTGGGGCAGCCAGCGCCGGCGGCCACATCCTTCATTTGATTGGATATCATTGCGGAGTACCGCTCCGTCTGTCCCACAAGGAAATCGAGCTGTTGGTCGAGCGCCTCTTTCTTCTTCACGCCCTCGCGCATCTCGTGTTTGTGAAGCGCAAGCCGCTCCACCTAGAAAACAAATTAAGGCCACTCAAACAACACACCATGTCATGCCAAAAATGGCCCGATGGGACAGACACGCCACTCGAAGCGACTGAACATTCAGAGTGCGCTTCAAGTTCGCTCTAAGAGTGCATCCACACCTGGTTCCAAAACTTCTGAACCTCGCGCGAAATCATAACGGCCGTCTTCTTCAGGTGCGTCACCTGCGCCTGTGCACAAATTTGTCGGTCTTCAGCACGGTCCAAGCAATAACAGCAAACACAATGCAAGCAAATTTGGTTTTCTGTTCTGCGAGAAGCCAGACCTTGGCGGTGCGTTCTGCCTTCGAATTTTGATGCTGGTGATACTTGACAACCGCTTGGGCCACTTTGCGCGCAAGAGCAATTTTCCACTTTTTCTCCTGTCGAAAATCTGTCGCAAGCCACCGCTGCGCACACAATAAGTCATAGTGCGCGTGAAGGGCCACACCACTCACCATTTCTTCTAATAGGTAGTCCCAATGCACCTTCTTCCTGGGCGGCTCGGGAAACTTCGGTTTCAACTTGGCACTGAACAAACCTTTGCGCTGTAGTTCCTTCACACGATCCAAAATTTGTGACTGTCGCTCCGATAGGTCAGAAGAGGAGGCCGCGTCTCCTGCATGCGGGGTCTTGAGGCCTCCGTCTCCCCGAGGACCATCTGCTGACTGCATCGCGTGAGCACAAGGTGGGGAAAAAAAGTGCACGAGGGCGCACTTCAATCCGGTTTCGTCGCTGTGGTTGCACTGATGGCGATGCCATGATCTCGACAGGTGCGGTGCCTTTTGTGCGAGTGGCTGGTCGGCCGAAGTCGAGAAAACTTCCGCCAGCTTGCAAAAATTTTAGCTCTGCTTCAAGTTGGTCGCGCTTGACTTGCAGTTGACTGCGCAACACCACAGTGAGTAACCCGTTATGAAGCCTGTACCACCGCAGACACAAAGCGCGAGGCGTACCTGAGCGAGATAGATTTCGCTTCTGTCAGCCGTTGAAGCAGCTGCAAGAGGCCTGGATCAGACGGGCGGTCTCGACGCAACAGCGCAACAAGGCACTAAGGCACGTACCAGCTTCTTATACTGTTCGGGTGGCAACAGGGTCAATGGCGGCGGAATTGGAGCTCCGACACCATCCGCAATAGCGCGCGGGATAGGCATCGGGGGCACTTCTGCCCCTGCTACCGCCGACGCGCCGCCTGCAGCAGGTGCGGACCCTGTTGCGCCCGGCACGCCCGCTACTCCGGAAGGTGCAGCCAATGCCGCAGCATCTGGTCGCGGAGTTGAATCTGTGCGAGGACGCTTCGCATCGCGTTTTGAAAGGTCCTCGCCACTGGGAATCCTCTTCGCCCCTGGGGGGTCGCTCATCCAAGAAAGGAACCCTCTCTGCACAATTCAGGGACAAGCATCCGCGCGGGGCGATCTAGAACAAAGGCCCGCGCACTTGCTCACTCGCAGAAAGCGCGGGTATGGCCTTCTGAAGAGCGCCTTTTTCTCCTTACTCGACTTCGGATAATGGTGATCTCCACTAACTTCTTAGTTACTGACAATATATCATTTTCGACAAGACACATACGGTCCATACCGGGAGGGAAAATGGCGAGCGCTGCGCGGCGAGCGCGAGCGGCGCAGAGGCTGTTGCTCTTCTGCACACTGTGCGTTATGCTGGCGAGCTCAAGAGATCATATTGAAAGAGTCTTGCCTACTGGCCCGTTAGAGCCCCTCATGTACCCCCGGTCCATTTCGATTGTTCTCCCATGCTACAATTGTGAGAAGACTGTCATCACGGTGCACCTCGTTCATAATTTTCAATATCTGATGCATTTCCAGACTTTAAAAAGTGTCGAAGAGTCTTTGGTGGTTCTGCTCACTCGGACTGCAGAGTTCCCGAGTGTGCGTGTGTGTTTTTTTGTCACCGTTGTTTGACCCTCGCAGCTATGGTTCGAGATCATCTGTGTGGACGATGGATCAACTGATAATAGTCGCCGTGTAATTTCAGAGTTTGCAGCGGGAAGACCATTATATCGGTTGAATAAGCACCCAGTCAACAAGGGCCCAGGCCCTACTCGCAACACCGGAGCAAACATGGCACGGGGTGATGTCATTTTGTATGCCGACGCCGACGACACCTTTTTACCAATTCACGCATTCACCTGTTGGGATGTGTTTTTCCGGCTTCCGAACGAGGGGTTTGTGCGCACCCGAATAGATGCCGGACCAGACTTTCACCCGCACTGGCAAATGGCAATTGAAGACTCAATTCCGCTGAACCTTGGTGTCCGACGCGACGCTCACAAGTTCATTGGTATGAACATCCCCACCCACCGTGTCCAACTCACTTCCTCCAAGGAGGGTTTCCAGAGATGCCAGAATTCAAAGAAGATTTGGAGGATGGTGAGTTCTGTTGGTGCACTGATTCGCTCACGAGCTCACGTGTGACAGTTGCGTATGTCAAGTGGCTGTATGAGCACTACGCCGGCAGCAAGCTGTTGTGGATAACGGTTCAGTACAAACTTTACCAAGGGAACATGTTGAATCAACGCATGGAGCAGGTGCGCGACCTCGATCTCTGAGGATGGAACTGATCTTTTGGAACAGTTCAAACGGCCCCCAGACCAGGCGTATCAAACTCCAGAAGAGAAAGAAATTAATGACGTGCGGTTCAAGCTGATTGACCAGCACATCAATGAGCTTTCAGAAGAGCTCTATGAGTATAACGATGTCGACGAGCTAATGAGGTTACATCCGTTGAGCACCCGCCTCAATGCTGTCTACAAGGAACGGGAAGACAAGTACGGAAAAGCATATCCACTGTTACAAGCAGAATATTCCACGTGCGTTGGAGGCTTGGACTCTATTGTACGCAAGATTCACTGCCCAACAGGCTTCAACCGCATCTGGCGATCATCCCTGCCTGTGCTCCACGAGCTCTTCACAGCACCATTGCATCTCTCCTCTACGAGGCCAAGCACAATCCTTTCCGCTTACTGGTTTTTGTTGACTCAGTGGAATGCCCAGAAAACGCTCAGGTCGCAGGTGAGTTCCGAGTGTCCCAAACGCACTGTGGTTTATGCCTGTTGCTCACGGTCCAGGACACCGCAAGGTTTAGTTCTCGGAAGAACCATTTTAAAAGTCTTGGGGGTGGTGGGGGGG
>QUTJ01031372.1:0-11159 GCA_003573635.1 Goniomonas avonlea | reverse complement strand
TTGGGATTGTGTTTTCACTTTTTCAATAAATTTGATTTAACGACGTAAGGCCGCAGTCTTTTCTTCTGTTCTTTTCAGGGTGCCACGGTGTTTGCACCATAGACCAATCTCCCAGGTGCATGTTTTTGGCTGAATTGTTGGTCTGAATGGTTGAGAGAGAGAGAGAAAAATGCTTGAACAGCCCAGCCCTGTCGGGGTTTTCATTCTCGAGACGCCCGTTTATAGAGAACATTTGGAGAGAGAGAGAGAGAGAGAGAGGGAGAGAGAGTTTATTCAAGCATCCTGGAAACCGCGGAGCGGCCAACAACCACAAGGATTGGTCCAAGTGCAACACCCACCCAGAAAAGAAAAGAAGGACAAGACTGCGGACTTCGGGAATCGAACCCAGGACCGGATCCTGGGAGAGAGAGAGAGAGTATTTGGAAAATCTGGCAAAATGTTGACCCGCCCAGTTCGAACGGCACACCAACACAACCTAGAAAACCACTGGAGTTTTGTCAACGCTAGGTCTGATCTGAGAGGATCTAGTTTATGGAAGCTAATTTATGGACAACCAACCAAGCCCAAACCAATTGGCCTTGATACAGATAGACCACTCAGTCAGTATATACCGAGAGAGAGTATTCAAGCACCTAGGAAGCTATACAGATGCTGTAGTGATGCAGACACCCCGGACGAACAAGAGTCCCCTTTGTTGACCATGGGCAAAACACGAATCTTGAGAGATGATAATGATGTCTTTGATCACCGTCTTCTTTCCTACTCTCTGTCTCTTCTCTGTCTCTCTCTCTCTCTCTCTCTCTCTCTCTCTCTCTCTCTCTCTCTTTCTAGCTCTCTCTCTGACCAATCCTCCGAAAGGTGTGATTGTTGGCCGCTCCACGGTTTCCAGGATGCTTGAATAACTCTCTCTCTCTCTCTCTCTCTCTCTCTCTCTCTCTTGTGCACACACTCGCTCTCTAAAAAATATAGGACGAATTGTCATTAAGAGGATAGAGAGAGAGAGGGGTACTCAAGGATCCTGGAAACCACTGAGGATAGGTTTTCTGGGGGTAACTCAGGTGTATTTGACTATCACACGGGAAGCCCCAGGGACCTACATCTATGGAAGACAAAACCACAAAAGTTGCTAGAGAGAGAGAGAGAGTATTGAAACCACTAGGAACTGCATAGCAGCCACAGATCCGTAGATCTGCCTAGGGTTGAAGAGAGAGACACACACAACACCCACCCACCCACACACACCCCACACACACCCACACCCACACACACTCACACAGGATAGGTTTTCTGTGATGGTGTCAATCACAACGGAATTGCACGATTGAGCTGGATATAGGTCAAAATGGAGATGAACAGCAACACGGAAACAAGCTGTGAACGCGTTGAGAGGAAGCGAGCGCAGCAGCAGTTTTTTTTGAACATTAGATATTCAAGCATCCGAGGAACAGGATAGATCTGTTCACAGAGCCAACACACTTTTTCTCCCTCACTCTCGCAACACCTATGGCCAAAAACCCGCATTCGTTCGAAAATAATGCGGCCAAAGAAAAAAAGAAAAGAAAAAAAGTTGTTCAACTTGTGAATGCTGAAAGTGGGGTTCGAACCCACGCGGGGCTAGCCCCAGTAGAACTTGAGTCTACCGCCTTAGACCACTCGGCCATCTCAGCGATTTTCACATGAATCTTTGGGAACCATTTGTATTTCTTTTACTACCGGTAGCACGCTTGTCGTCGCAATTGAAATTGTGAAGCTCGCATCGTGGGCTTGTGAAGCCTCGAATCGTGGGTTTCCGGTCCAATTTTCGTTCGAACGAACGGTAAGACGAGGATGAACACAGTAATTCACAACGGAACTTTGGTCCATGGGAACCAAGACACTCTGTGACAGATCTCACGAGTTGGATTTCCTTCATCTCGTGTGAAGGATTTCCTTCACCGTGCGTACCAACCTCACCGAAGTGTTGTGGCCGTCTTGGATTGGTTGACAACCAAACAAGGGTGAACTGGGGTGGATCGCGAATGCTGCACCGCGCATCATCATTCTGTGATGCCACGGCACTCACTCACTCACACATCACACACATTCCTCACATGCACTTTTATCACTCACACATCCACACATCACTTACGGGCATGCCACTCGCCACAGCACCCACTCACACGACCTCGACGTGATCACTCAAGTGCCAAGATTGCCGGTGGCTTCTTGTCCTCTTTCCAAGATTCAAATAGCAGAGAGGTCATCCCCCCTGTCGCGAGATTGTTCGCCAACGACAGCTTTTTCGGAAGCGAAAAAACAGCAGTTTGTTTCAGGAAAACCCTGGTCTGTGTCAGACCAGTCTGTGTGCACTGTGTCACGCGGTACTTGACGGACGGTTTTATCATGAGGCACACTATCATGACTCCCCCTCAACACCCATCCACACCACTGGTGTCATAACTGGTGTCATGGAGACTCGGGCTGTTGGCAATCTGCCGCCGCAAGTTGCATTCGTGACGCAGTTAGCCATCGGTGTGCCAGAGGCGTGGGGTCGACCCAAGTGCGAGTTATCGTTTGGGAGGTTTATGTACATACAACCAAACGTTCAATCGTATTGCCAGAGTCAGTGCCACAGCCTCAAGATTGGCAATCCAGAAATACACGCTTCCCCCACAATTTCGGGAGGTGCGAGGAATATTGCAGTGGGACAGATTGTCACCGAGAGCTATTCATGTGATCAGGTGATGCAGAAGAACCCAAGGGCATCACGAGCTTGCACGACCCGGCGGCGAAGGTCAGTTTCGTCTCCATCTTGCCATCCAACGCTCATTTGGGAGTTGGCCGCACGGTTTTTCCTTGCCAGCATTCTGAGAACAGTAATTAGCCGAGCACGACGACGGTGCACTCACGGACACACACTTGTGAAACATCACAGACAGGGAGGTTGAAGTAGAAAGGCAAATAGTAAGGAAGAAAGGACTCACGAGTCGATTGAGCAGAGATCCCCCGTGCCGCTGAGGACCAGCAGCAGTGTCCCCGGAGCACACGCTGCGTGCACTGTCCGCACCGAGTCATCCAGCTCCGCGAGAGCGACCCGAAGCGCTCCACGACCAGGGCTGCTGCCTACTGACGACGAAGGCGACGGTGATCGCTCTGGTGATTGCGTTGCCGAAAATTTTCGGGGCCCGTCCGTGTTGGCTTCTGTTTCGTTATGTTGATGTGTGGTCGGTGTGTACACGTCACTCTGTGTCGGTATGAACGTCGCGGGGTCGTGCCGTGCGGTGTCTGCCAAGCCAGTGCCATCGATGCAGAAGCTGATGATGGCCACCCTCTGACTGTCTCGTGCCTGATGTCTCGTATGTGAGGTCTCGTGTGTGATGGACTCGTGTCGTTCCAATCAGTCATCCGCCCCCTCCCCTCCCTCATCATCTGGATACGTCTCAGCAGCTTCTCGAACGTTGGACGCGCTCTGCTGCACTCTCGAGCGATACCCAGTCCATCAAACTTTCGGGTGCTTACCTCGGAAGTAATCGGCGAGGCTGTGGAGCTGAGCAACCACTAGGGACGGCTGCACTCGATCCACGGAGGAAACTTCACGAACCAAGGCCTCCGTCAACTGCAAGGCGTTCAGCCAGAACTCGACACGTGTGGGCGGGGGCGGGGTTCTTGACTGAGGGGTGTGTGGGGGCGGGGATGCACTCCCAAACACGGTTTCAGATCACGTTGTTCGTTGGCTCGACAATAGAGGTGCCACAATCTCAAGCGACACGCGTCTGCTGAACAACCTGAGTGTTATCTTGGCAGGGCACAGCCCGCACTGAGGCAGTGGCGTGCGCGCGAAGGTGCGCCGGGAGATCAAACATGCTGCACCGAACGTTGTGCCGGTGCAACGCAGTGAAGAGAGACTCGCTGTTAGCGTCCAGTTCACCGAAAGACGGCCCTGTGATGCTTTGGTCAAAAACCGCTTGGGTCTGAGTGCGAGGAAACGTCAAGCGCTGCGGGTGCGTGTGCGCGTGTGAAGGAGAGAGCGGAGAGAGTGTGAGCGTGAGAACGAGAGTGGAAGGGGGTGGTGGCGGTGTGGGGGACGAGTTTTTTGAAAACAATGGGAGAGATCGCACCATGAGTGAGCTTCATCTTGAGCAAATCGATGCACGCCAACGAGTCTTGGATTGAGTCGTGCCCGTCCGCTCCGTTGTTTTGGATCTTGCGACTGAGGTGCTGACGCACAAGCCAGCGAAGGGCAGACTTGTGTGGCGGGCCTCGCGGATGTGGGTAGAGCAGGGCCGTGTCGATGATTCGACGGTGGACCAGCTGTCCAAAGAGTCAGGAGACCTTTCTTCCAAGACGCCAAGCAGGCGAGCTCACCTTCAGAGCTCGCAGGTCATTCTCGAGGGAGTGACCCAACAAAATTGTGCTACTGTCGACATTTTCAAGAAGCCACTGTTGTACTTCCCTCAGCGAGATCGCGCCCTTCAAGTGATCAGCAGTCACACCGCTATAGCTGCAAATGGAAGGCGTTAGCCTTGAGCCAGATTGGCAGCTTCAGCGACTCACTGTGTAAGATAATCTACAATGTCGTTCTCAGGCAGAACAAACTTATCATAAAGGACCGACCCATCCATGGCAACCACACTTATGCGGGTCAATTCCAACCCTTCGGTGGTCATGCACATTTCGCAATCAACCCCAAGAACGGTGGGAGATCCATTACTGTCTCCGCGCGCAGTAGTTGTGACATATTCCTGTTGAACATCCTCATCGGATGCGTTTGGGTAGCCATTGTCGTCCAGTTCGGATGCGGAGAGGACATAATGGTCCGGACCTGTTAAGAGTCAGCACTCGGTGCTCCACGAACATCCAACACGCACCTGGGAAGACCTCAGCCTGGGCGTCATTCTCCATGGCCGCAGCCTTCTTTGGAGTTTTTTTTGGACACAGAAGGAGAGACTGCAAACCGGGAAACACACGGGTCGACGATCCAGGAGCCTGGACCGAGCAAGCAATATTGCAGAGGCTCGAAAGGAAAGGCGTGACCGACGCATGGGCCGCAAAAGTTGTTGCATCCAGACAGTTGGCAAACAGAACCACGACTTTGGTAATCAGGGCCTTGTTCTTAAGGAACACCCATTTCGGGTTCGGACCATCGCCGTGAACCCAGGAAAGCAGATCTTGAACATCCTGCTCGGCATGGTCAGCTTGGTTGGCCTGGTAGAAAACAGAGTCGATCTCACCTTCAGCTTGATCTGGGTGCTCTTGAGCTCGATTTCCGCACGTGCCTGCAAGCACGATGTCACAAAATGTCGTGTGGATTCGGGAGAGATACCTCTTCTCCGTGAACAGCGAAGTACGCGTCACCAACAGCCCTGGCTTTCTTAGCAGAGTTTTTCTCTTTCTTGGCCTTACGCTTCTTCCCGGACTTGGGGAGCCCTATGGTGATGTCTTCCGCTCGAGCCATTCCTAGTTCCAAGCACGAGCGCACGAACGACGTACGATACTACGAGGTCCTGGAGTGGAGCCAAAAAAACCCACGCCTTTTCGATTTGAAATTTGCTCGGCCTTGTGCGATTATTTGAAAGTTAACAAACTGGAACAAACAGCAACCAAATTCGAATGTTTCCGCTTCTCATACGCCAGGCCCGCCGTCCTGGGCAAACTCGCCAGCCTCGACACCGTGTCCCGGGACCTTGTATGTGCTCGAAGACGAAGAAAGATGTGGCTTCAGCAATGCTCCACCCCTTGAGCTTTGTGCTTCTTGAACCCCCTTTGCTCATAAATTGCTCATCGTGGTTGCTCGGGGCTCTTCCCAGAAAACACAATTTTGGCCTTCCAGAAGGCGTTGGAGTTTGGCGCCGACATGCTCGAGCTCGACGTGCATTTATCTTGTGAGAGCCCCAAGTGATCCTCAATTGATGCTCAAGTCTTTTGACAGCTGACAACGAGCTCATTGTTTGCCATGATCGATCACCAACCCGCACGACCAATTTCAACGAACAGGATGTTACCTGGGACCAGCTCTCACTTGCTCAGATCAAGGTTGCCTTTTCCTCCCTTGTGCCTGTGCTGAACACGGTGCAGGAACTGGATGCGGGCTACTTGTTCCAAGATCCTACCAATCCCACTCCTTTCCCTTTTCGCGGACAGGACATCCGCATCCCCACCTTTCGAGAGGTGAGGATCGTTTTCTGTCAAAACATGCAAATCCCAACTGGCCCAGGTTCTGACTCAATTTCCGGACGTGTTAATCAACATTGATATGAAGTATCATGAACCCAAGTATGTCGATGCTGGGGTTGCATGGCCGCTGACAGCTTCCAGGATTGCCAAGATCCTGTTTGACGTGTTGAGCGAGCACAACGCTCGGGAAAGGGTCATTGTCTGCAGGTCTGCCGTCCCCTTCCAGCTCACCTCGGGCTAACTAACTAGACTATTTCGCAGCTTGAACGAATCCATTTTGGACGAGTATCGAAAAATCGATCCCAGCACTGCGACTGGAGCCGCCCCGAAGGAGGTGCTCGGGTTTTACACACTCGACAAGGTACACACGACACTGTATCAATGTTGCTTGAGATTATGAGACCACCAGGGTGATCCTTCTCCTGTATCGGAACCCCCTCCCCACCAGAGCGAATCTCGCCCTTTTCACCACCTCTGCAGCTCTTCATGGGAGGTCTCCACAAGCCAAGATCTAACGTGTACGAGGTGCCCATTCCAAGTTTCATCAAAAGAGTCTCTGGCTGGGGCTTTGGGACGAATCTAGACTCTCCGGCCTTCATTAAGAAAGCACACAGCCTTGGACAAAAGGTTGGTGGATTTAGAACGCAGCAGCGATGTTGGTCGATTTCGTGGAGATCACAGCACGTGCCCTCATGTTATTCCTCCTTTCACCTCGGGGTGAGACTCCGCCGATTAAATCACGAGCGTCAATGCGCCCTCGACGACTGCCGAGGCTGTGATTCTGCTCAATTGTGTTGCGACCGCAGGTCTTCCACTGGACCGCCAACGACGCCGACACGATCAAGAAGCTGGTCCAAAACGGGTCCAACGGCGTCATGACTGACAGGTGTGAACTCTTTCAAACTCTTTTGGGTATGATGAAACAGGAATTACAGGCTGGTGTCTTGTTGAATGCGCTTGCCCTTTGTGTAACTTTCTTTGGTGAACGCCTCTCGATCTCAAGTTGTTCAGGTCGGATCTGGTTCGTTCAAAATGATTTGGGGGGCGTTATCTCCATCAGGGGCCCTCAACTTGAGCGGACCTCATCTCAACCTGAACCGACCTGTGTGCGAGACACTCACCTTGACCTTGACAGGGTCGACATCGGGCTCGAGGCGTTCAAAGAGCTGGGACTGAAATAGAACACAACAACCTGCGTTGAAGTGTGCCAAAATCCACCACGAGGTCGTGGACGACTTGACTTTGACTTTGATTGACATTGACTTTCAGTGGGTGACCCCAATTTCAGACGTCCAGATTTTCAGAAATCTGTGACTGGACGATTTCAAGGCGAGAGACCCATGGAGTGTGCGGGGCGCAACTCGTACGTTT
Source organism: Goniomonas avonlea (assembly GCA_003573635.1). Lineage (NCBI taxonomy): Eukaryota > Cryptophyceae > Goniomonadida > Goniomonadaceae > Goniomonas > Goniomonas avonlea. Next base: position 3,635 of record QUTJ01031372.1, on the reverse strand, counting down.
GCGTCGCCAGAATTGCCTTTTACCGCCGCGGATTCTGTCCAGTCGGGAAGTCAGGGACACCAATTTTCACCCAAGCGTAACGTTGACTCTGGAAAGAGCGATCGGATACACAATATTCGCAACATAATGAAAAGTATGCCACCGGTCGATCTGGAGCACTTCAAGTGAGAGCTCACAATGTGTATGAGAGTGAGGCTGTTCCAGAACAGGCGGCTCGGGACCGGCCGAAGATCTGATCAGACCTTCGTCAAGAACGATACAGTACACCACCAGTGACCAGTTCAGGTAGTGTACGTTAGGTTCCACGGTACCGGAAGTTCGGAATCATGCGGTCGATGGCGCTCGCACTGCTGTGCATCCTGGGAGGTGTTTTCGGAGCCTCAGTTGTGGAAGTTGCATCAACCTCCAACTTCCCGCTGACGTATCCAGGGTGCGTTGCTTGAGTGGAAAGCCATTGTGTAACCCTCCTCAGAATTGTGCTTTGTTCCGAGTCCGCTCCCGCGCCAGTTGCTCAGTGCATGTACCGCCCTGGACAAGGTACTGTCGATGAGCTGGGACATTGGGTGATTTTTTGTGGCAGGTTATCCTTTCCAGAGTGGATGCGGGCAACAGATGACGACAGTTGTCAATAAAACCGGGGATCCTCAACCTGTGGAGATCTTTTGCAGTGTGTTCAACGCAGACAGATCGACGGTGGCTACTGATGTGTATTCAATCATCACATTTAACTCCACCATGGATGTTTCCTGGGCAAGCATCTTTGGTATGTCAAAGCCTTGTATCAACGAATCCAACGACCACCCAGATCAGAGAGATGGTGTGCCCGCAAGCTTGGACGCGTACACCGATCTGATCTACATGTACACCGATGCGGGGCTCATCACAATAACAGGAAGTGTGGCAGCTGCTGGACGCCGTGTCTTCGCAAATACTTTGCACACACATCATTACGGCGTTGCGCCAGAGGACATTTGGGTGAGGCTGGATCCGTTGTACAAAGATGAGTGACAATGAGCGATTTATTAAATACGCCACTTGACTCAAGACTGACCTTACGCCACCTGGAAGTGGCAAGATCCACACCTGCCAGTGATTCGTGGATGATATGTTTCTGACGCTTTGGCGGGGGGAGCCGTGAACTCTCCCGCGATTGCAGCCACAGCAGTGAAACTGCAAAACCATTGTCATCGGTGGCACTTGCTGGCGCTAAGAAAGCGTTTGGACTCAGGGACAAGATTTTGTGGGACGTGGCTAGGACCAAGTAGCAATGAAAGGGTCCTCAGGGAACACTGGGCGTTGGGCGGAGGGAGGGAGGGGGGAGGGGAGAGAGGGAGGGAGGGAGGGAGGGAGTGGGGAGGAGAGCGTGCGAGCGAGCGAGCGAGCGAGCGAGCGAGCTCAGCGCTTGAGGCACCTGTATGAATAAGTCCCAGGCTCCAGCCGCGAAGCAAACACCTCGACTCTCTCGTTCCTGTAGGAAATTAGAGGTGGAAAAACGATGTGAGGAGTGCAGACGTGAGATCGAGTGAGGCGAGTGCTCACGCGTGCGTGTGAAGGTACGTGATAGTGAGTTAGCGACAAATGTGCTTGGAGAGAAAAGGCAGGCGGGTGGTTGATGTGTGTGCGCGTGACCTCACAAGTGAGTGATGTGGGAGTGAGTCAAGTAACTGCATGACGTGCCCAAAACGACCAAGCTACTTGGGCGGCACTAACGAGAATACACGAGTGTGTGTCTGCGAGAGTGTTAACGGTGCTGGTCAAGCCCGCTTGAAATACCTGAAGTTGACATGCTCTGCCCACTCCGTGTCTGGCACCGGGACTGCAGCCGCTGCCTCTGCCCGGGCGCGTTGTCTGTCACCGTGTTAGATGTGAAAACCGGAGCGTGACCAGAGGTTGGTGCGCGGAGGATCACGAACTTGTCAAAACACCCACGAGAGAGAGAGAGAGAGAGAGAGAGAGAGAGAGAGAGAGAGAGAGAGAGAGAGAGCGAGAGCGAGAGCGAGAGAGAGAGAGAAAGCGAGAGCGGGAGTGAGGAGACAGCGAGAGCGGGAGTGAGTGAGTGAGAGCATCCAAGCCACCCAGGAGGACCTGTAGAGCCGCACGAAGATCTGCCACGGCCGTCGCAAAACCAACCGGAAACACTGTACAAAGAGAGAGGAAGGGACGTGAGCTCCAACCTGCCAGACACCTGGACAGACAGGGTGAATCACGCCTTGGGGCGAGCCCAAACACAGCACCTTTCAGCGCTCATGCCGTCCACGAACTGGAGCAAAAAGAAGTCGCGACCGCTCATCCACCACTCCTTGGCAACAGGACGGCGCGGGCGCACGCAGGCGTCGTGGAGCTGCTCCCCGAGCGCCTGCCACACACAGTCCGTGCGCGCAAGCTCCCGCCAGGCGGTGCTCGTCTGCGCACGCCCGCGGTTACAGGACCAGCAGCTCACACAGCAGGACTCCAGGTTACTCTCGCCTGGGGCACACCTTGCGCTACAAGCAAGGCCACAAGGATACTGTCAGGGCCAGGCAAGACACGGCCAGGTCCAGAGTCAACATGAGCTGCACAGTCGTCGTTGCCGCAGGGGCACGCACTGTCGGGCGCGACGACTGGCCACCGGGCACAGGCTCCACAGTGTTGGCAGTGACACAAGTGGAGGCACGGACGCTTCCTGGGAGGGAGGGAGGGAGGGCGAGAGAGATAGAACGGGGATTCAAGTTTGGGATCTGAGCAGCCACAGATCCCGAGGGATGTGCCTAGAGAGACAAAGAGAGAAGAGACGAGAGGGCGAGAGACACACACAGAGAGACGTGATAAACTGGTACCTGCTCCATTCGACATATGCCTGCAGCAGAGCCGATCAAAAGCAACAGCTGCAGGTGCAGTCCTTTTGACAAGCTTGACAGGTCTGTCCGCCCCGTGCCGCCTTCACTGTCCACTCTTGACACAGGGCTCTCAGGTTCCACCTGGGCGGCTGCGTGTTCTAGAACTGGAGCAAGCTTCTGCAGAGAGTGTGAGCTGTGCAAGTGCGAGAACGCTTGCTGCGCGAGAGGGCTGTCTTGGCAGGGCGTGGCGGGGACGGGGTCACGTACCCGGAGAGTGAGTTGTGCGACACTAACTGTGCGAGAGGGGTGTCTTGGCAGGGCGTGGCGGGGACGGGGTCACTCACCGGGTTGTCGGCGACCAGTCCAGCAGGGAGCATGTCCACCACAGCCACGTGGAACCTTCGCACCGGCACCTGCACAGTGAGCTCGACTGTTATCCGCGCCCCGCGTTTGACCGACACGCCGCCGTCCTGCTGCTCGGAAATCGCCCCCGGGTCCGCGGCGTGAGGAAGATACCTGGACGCAAGCGTTACAGCCTCCCGCTGCGGACTGCGAGGGCTTGGTGCGCTGTGTTGGGGGCGCTGGGGAAGGAAGCCTGCTTGGTCGGTGCGCTGTGTTGGGGGCGCTGGGGAAGGAAGCCTGCTTGGTCGGTGCGGCCGCCTCCAGGGGCCTTGTCCAACTCTCCGGATTTATTTCGCTTCTAGGACCCAATGGTACAGAGCTCGCATCCAAAGAATCTGTGACCGTGCGTTTGTCTGGGAGGTTCCCCCCACCCCCTCCCACCTCACTCTGGGAGGTATGACCACCACCCCCTCCCAC
>QUTJ01031371.1:0-11151 GCA_003573635.1 Goniomonas avonlea | reverse complement strand
GCTAGCGCTAGGGCGGTCCCACGAGAACGCGTGGGTCGCGGTGCCTTTCTGGATGCCGATGGTCGCGGAGAGGGGAGGCTTCTGCCTGGGACCGCCTGGGACCTTGAGGTGCATCGAGGTGTCGGACACGACAACGGCGGCCTCCGCAGTGGTGGCGCCCACCCGAGCCGACTCGGTGCCCCGCCGGCCGAAGTTGTGGCCGAAGAGCGTGACAGAAGTGGACGCGGAGAGCGGCGCGTTGGACCGAAGCAAGGCGCTGAGGGTGGCGGTGTGGTAGGAGAACAGCTGAGTCAGCGTGACCGGGCTTGACCCGACGGTCAACATCAGTGTCAGGCCGCCGCCAGTTCCACTGGGCAGCTTGCAGTGGACGGAGGTGTCCGACCTCCAGAGGGACGCGTCACATGCCGTGCGTCCCAGCCGGGTCCGCAGCGTGGTGTCGTGCAGGGTGAAGTCTTGGCCGACCACGGTGAGACTGCTGCTTCCTGTCGTCGGAGCGTTGTTTGGCACCACGCCAAACCCGCGCAGGTCGTACGTGAAGCTCCGCGACACGGTTGAGGGAAGCATGACCAAGCTCACTCCAATCCAGCGCATGTTTCCGGTGCCGGCGACTGACTTGCCCACCAGCGAAGTGTCCGACCGCCACCACGAGGCCTGGTACCCAGTGCCTCCAATCCTCCCAGCGGCGGTGAAGTCGTGGGTCCCGGTGTTGAAATTTGACATCGTAATCAAGGCGCCGCCGGCAGCAGGGCCATTGGAGGTCGCCCAGCGCAGCACGACGCCGTCAAAACTCAGCGTCCTTGTGAGGGTGCCAGCAGGCCAGGACATTGACACGGTCGCCACGACCGCGTGGAATCGCTGCTGACCGCCAGCTCTGCGGCAGCGCAGTGACGAGTCTGCCGTCCACTGCGCAGTCTCGCAGGCAGTGTGACTGCGGGTCCTGGCAGTGAAATCGGCCGTTCCAATCGAGGCTGCAAAGAGTGTGAGACTGTACGACCCAGAACTGGGCCCGTTGGTCTTGACGGTGGAAGACACCACGACGTTGTCGTAAGTGAGGCCGTGCGAGACAGTGGTCCGCCCGAGCCCCACAGTCAGCGCCACGATGGCGCCTTGTCTGGCGCGGCCAGCCGGGGCCTTGCAGAGCATCGCTGTGTCTGCGCCCCAGGCAATGTGATCGCAGCGAGAGCCGCCGACGCGGACAGACGGCGAGAGCTGCAGCTCGCCGAAGTGTTTCCCGATCAACGTTAGACTGGTTGACCCGGACGCCGGCAGGTTTGCGCGCAGGATGCTGCTCACGATGCCGGTGTCGTAGGAGTAGAGAGAGTTCAGCGTGGCGATGCCGTGCTGGACACTGACAGTCGGAGAGCGGGCGAGGCCACCGCCGGGTACAGAATGGCAGCGAATGATGGTGTCAGAGATCCAGTTTGTCGCAACGCATGTGGTCCCACCAAAGCGCACCTGGACACTGTACGCAGCCATCCCGAAGTGATTGCCCTCGACCGTGATCCCGATGTTCCCCGTGGTGGGCCCGTTGAACGGTCGGAGCTTCGCGGCGAAAGGAGAGTCGAACGAGAAAAGGCGCGAAGTGGTGAGCCCCTGGCTCCCGATGGTGACGAGCAGACGATGGAAGGCACCAACGCCAGCAGGAGTCTTGCAGAGCGCAGCGGAGTCTGAGTGCCATCTTGCGTTCTCGCAGGCGGTCGAAGCGGCACGGATCTTGAGCGTGAGGTCAAGGTTTGCGAACTGCTGCCCGAGGAACGTCATGCTGACAGCGCCCGACGAGGGCGAGTTGGTGCGGGTCGCGCTGCTGACGTCCGACAGGTCGTACGAGTAGACCAGCGTGCTGCTGGCCCTGTTGTGCGCGATGGTAAGACCGATCTGGTGTCGCCTGTTGTGGCCCGACGCCACCTTGCAGCGGACAGCCGTGCCAGAGACCCAGACGCCTGCCTCACAGGCGCTGCCACCGAGGCGGGGGCGCGCAGTGAGGTCGGTTGGCCCAAGGTTGGCGGAGCTCATTGTTAGCATCTTCGACCCGGTCAGCGGCCCGTTGACCCCGACCACGCTACTGGCAGACGGGAACGCGTACGAAAACGCTTGCGAGACGGTGGCCACGTTGAGGACGACAGTGCCAGCGAGCCACCTCGTCTGGCCGGCACCAGCTGGCACCTTCAACCGCACGCTCGTGTCCGAGGTGAAACCCTGCGCATCGCACCGAGTCCCGCCCACAGCGAGTCGGCCAGTTTGGTCCGTGGGCCCGAAGCAGACACCCGACACAGTGATGCTGGTGGCGCCCGACGTCGGGGCATTGCTGTCACGGCCGAGGGCTCGAGGGACCAGGCGGTCATAGGAGAAAGAGTGGCTGAGAGTCGCGCGCTGAAGGGCGACTGTGAGGATGGTGGGTACGCGGGGGAAGCCGCCGGCAGCGGCCTTGAGCACAATCTGGGAGTCCGAGATCCAGACTGTCGACGACGCCGACGAGGGGCCAAGACGGGCGCAGGCCGAGTACCTGGACGCTCCCATGCCAGCGCCCTGGAGAGTGATGCTGACCGTTCCAGTGGTGGGAGCGTTGTGGCCAAACGGAGAGCGGACCGAGGGGGTGTCGTAGCTGGCCGCGAACGACAGCGTCTGCGTTCTCCACACGGTTGTCACAGACACAGTTCGGTCCCCACCGACCCCCAGCGCGGTTTTCAATCGCATCGAAGTGTCAGAGACAAAGTCGCCTGCGGCGCCGCCGGTGCCACCGAAGCGCGCCGTGTTGCTGGCGCGTTGGTGCCCAAACACAGCGCCGGAGACGGTGATGCTTTGTGCGCCACTGGCTGGAGAGTTGGTTCGGACCAAGGACGAGATCCTCGACGGGTCGTAGGTCAGGACGCTCAACACGCATCCGACAACCCTGGAGATGGTGAGGGTGAAATGCTGGCGTTCCCCGCCGCGAACCCGTGACGGGGACTTGACGCGAATGGAGGTGAGAGAGACAAAACTTGCTGCTTCCGCTCTCGTGTCGCCGATGGCGGCCGCCGGCGTGGACCACGGCAGTCCAAAGCCTCCTCCACTGACTGTGATCGACGTTGCGCCGGTCCCGGGCACGTTTGTTGGGAGGAGACTGCTGGTCATAGGCTGGTCGTGCGAGAACACCCGCGTCAGAGTGTGGGCATGCATCCCAACGGTGACCGTTGCGGCCCGCAGGTCGCCCCAGCCGTTGGCAAGCTTGACGCGCGCAGCGGTGTTTGAGCTCCAGGCCACATTCTCGCAGCCGGTGAATCCGACCCGCGCGACGACACTGTAACGCAGGGCACCATAGTTGGCACCCGTGAGGGTCAACGAGACGCCGCCCGAGGTTGGGCCGTTGGTGCGAACGCTTGTGGAGGCGCCCGGCGCGTCGAAGGAAAACGCCTTTGTGACAGAGTGGCCGTGTTGCCCCAGCATTGTCAACTGTGTTCCAACCGTCGACACTCCAACGGGCGTGCGAGACGACACGGCGGAATCGGAGATCCATCGACTGGCAGCCGCAGCAGACCTCCCGATTCGCGAAATGGGAGAGTACGACACATGGCCGAACGAGCCTCCCAGTAACGTCAAGCTCGACGATCCAGACGCTGGTCCGTTGCCAGAAAGCGACCTGAGCAGGTGCGCGTGGTGCCAGGGAAGGATGTACGAGAACGCCTTCGTGACTGACCCAACCTGAAGCCCCAGCGTCACTGCGAGGGCTCGCTCGATCCCAGCACCAGCAGCTAACTTGCAGCGGACCGCCGACTCGGCGGCCCAGGTCACGACCTCGCTCGCAGTACCTCCGGCACGGCTCTGGTGGGAGAACGGCAGACGACCCATGGAGTTGCCAATAAGCGTGAGGCTGACACTGCCGCTCCCGGGGCCGTTCGTTGAGACCACGTTGCTCATGGGGGCGGCGTCGAAGGTGAAGACCCGGGTCATTGTGGAGTGGAAGCGGGAGACAGAGAGGACGAGACGGATGTTGTCGTCGCCCACGGTGCGCCCACTCGGGGCCTTGCAGCGGAAGGACGAGTCTGAGACCCATGCCGCCACCTCGCACCGGGTGACACCGAAGCGCACACAGCCGCTCCGCTCAACCGTGGAGAAGCTGGTCCCGAGAAAGGTGAGACTGAAGGAGCCGGTGAGTGCCCCGTTGCTCTTGATGACCGAGGACGTTGACACTCCGTCGTAGGAATACGCTTGGCTCAGGGTCGCCCTTCGAAGAGCAAGAGTTGCGGTCACACCTTTGAGCGACAGCCAGCCTCCGGTTGGGCGGCAACGAAGTGTGGTCGACGATGACCACTGCGCTGACTCGCAGCTGCTGCCGCCAATACGCCCACCGACGGAATAGTCTTCTGAACTGAGTGCAAAGGCGAGCAGTGTAAGAGACGCAGCACCACCCGCGCCAGGGCCGTTGGTGCGAACGCCGCTGCTGAGTTCGCGGAAGTAGTCGTACGAAAACCAGTTGGAAATGATTCCCGGATTGCCCGAGCTCACAGTCAACGGCAGCTTCTCGCCCACACCTGAGCTGGCCTTGGCTCTCGCACTTGTGTCGGAGGTCCATATGAAGTTTTCGGTCAGTCTGTAGCCGATAGCCATTCGTTGGGAGTGTGCGTGCATGCCGAAGTGGAAACCGCTCATGGTGATGCTCGCTGAACCAGTGCTGGGAGAGTTGGAATTGCTTGGGAGCGGAATAATAATTGCGTGATTGTACGATATTTTCCATTTTCTCTCCGAAGGCAGCCTGTTGGTGGTAATCACAACAAGGCGCCCACCGTTTCCTGACGCGAGTTTCCCGTGGAACGCAGTATCGGAGAACCAGTAGGAAGCCTCGCAAGTGGTGTCACCCAGCTTGCCTCGAATCGAACTCTCAGCCAGACTGAACCGTTCGCCGAACAAGGTCACAAAAGTGGAACCAGTGGTTGGCAAGTTGCATGGAGAAATACTGCTAATTGGAGCAGCATCGTAGGTGACGGCACTCTTCGCACAATGAACCCATTTTGAAACTGTGATGGAGATATCACGACCTTGACCGACGCCGGAGATACCAGAGCGCGGATACTTGCACAGCAGAGATGAGTCGGACCGCCATGAAGAAAACTCACACGGCGTCCCTCCGATCGAGGCGCGGTTTGAGTAGTCACTGAATCCAAAATTTGCTCCGGAGAGGGTAGACACAACTGCGCCCGTAATGGGGGAGTTAGATGGCTTGGTTTCTGTTGGGTACCCCTGGTCAAAAGTAAACGCGCGAGTGATTGTGCGAGCGGACGCATGGATCGAGGCTACAATCATGTGCACTCCACCCTGGAATAGCGCGTAGCCTGCAGGGCTGTGGCAACGGATAGAAGTGTCAGACACCCAAGCTGACGAAAGACATGCGCTCCCTCCGATTCGAACTCGTGCGGACGGATCCAAATAGCCGGCATTCTTGCCAGACAACCTCAGTACAACATTTCCTTGCACTGGTGCGTTCGACCGATCCGCCCGGCTGATACCGAGCATGTCGTACGAAAACGTCTGTGAGTGTGTTCCCCTGAGCCTCTCGGCGGTGACCCATATCCTGGGACTTCCGCTTCTCCCGGATGGTCGCTTCGACGTGAGCGTGGAGTCCGAAGTCCACCACGACACTTCGCACGAGGTTCCTTCAATCCTGACCGCCTTAGAAAAGGGTCCTACAACAGATCCGAAAGAAGCTCCAAAAAGAGTAACTGAGGTGGAGCCAGAGACCGGACCGTTGTGCAGAGAAAGGCTTGAAATCGTGGGGGCCGCATTAATAAAAGGGACCACAGAGACTGCAGAGACAAGTGAGACGCAGAAATACAAGTGAGCATTCTTACAGGCCAAAATAAAAAAATATCTCAGAGTCATTCGTGCCATCCCGAGAAACTCTGGTGGAAAACGACACTCACGCAGGACGCGACAGCATGTCCTGGCTGATGCCCTGGCTGCGATTCAAGCCGTGTCGGGTGGATTTGTCCCACCCAGCCGTCGCATCTGTTATCAATCTTGTTTGTGGGTTCGGATAACGGTCTTGAAAACAATTCCTTTGGAAACCCCCACCGTTGAGATTTTCTCCGTTCGTCAGGTCCAATTTTTGCAATTTTTGGTTTCTGTGCCCCGATCTCGCGTTGCTCATGTACCACTGCTAAAAAAAGCAAAATACTAGCGGAGCGATAATAGAAATTGCTGCTGACACACAGACATCGAGTCAGCAAGACAAACAACGACAAGAGGAAACTATGGCGGACGACGAAGAAGAGATCGAGCAGACGCTGTTTGTGTATCGGGAGGTCGATGTGTACAAGCTCCCACCTTTGAACTCCCAGCGCGGTCAAAGGTGAGGTGCTTTCTGAGCATCTCGGAACCTTTCCTGACAAGCCCGTTGTTAGTGCCGGGGACTGGAGAGAAAAGATCTTTACAGGTCGGATCCGGATCACTGCAAAGGGACCAATTGCTACAATTCATATAGAAGATGCACACTCAGGTACATGGAGTTTATTGCGCCATCCGTGTCTTAATTTTTTCACAGGCGAGTTGTTCGTCGCCTGTCCGGTTGATCCCGAGGAAAACCCCGTTGTGCCTGTCCTGGACAGCAGCCGCTATTTCGTCCTTCGTGTCGCCGATCCTCAAGGTTTGAATACCCACAAACAGAGAACCATCTTATTCTTGGTTTGCCAGGGCGACATGCGTTCCTTGGCATGGGCTTTGCTGCAAGGGAGCCGGCTTTCGACTTCAATGTTGCCCTGCAAGACCACAAAAAGTGAGCAACTTCCTGTTTGAAGCCTCAACTGTGGCTCACTGTTTCGTCTCAAGGTGGATCGACCGAAAGAAACAGGCCGAGGAGAATCCCATCGAAGAGACGGGGCCGCTCACCAAGTTTGCCTTGAAAGACGGCGAGACCATATCTGTCTCCATTGCTGGTAAAGGCAACAGTGGCACCAAGCCTAAGCCTGAGCCAGCGCCTGCTTCCGACGGGGGCTTTGGAGGTCTCGGGCTCCTGGCACCCCCACCTCCTGCTGGAGGTGGTGGTGGTTCATCCGCATTGGCTGCACGCAAGGCCAAGGCAGCAGCTAGACAAGCTGCAGCCGCGCCTGCTGCCGCGCCCGCCCAGGCACCTGCTGCCCAGGCACCTGCTAAGGATGCCTTTGATTTTGGTTCATTTGAAACTGCGGTTCCAAATCCTGGGGCGAACCCCACCTCGGGGTGCGGCTTCTTTTTGCTGCCCGTTGTTTTGTTGTTGTTGTCAATTGCTTCGTTCTGACTCCGAGCAGGACCCAGAGCGGTTTCGATGACGACTGGGCGTTCAATTGAAGCGAGCATCGGCCTGTTGCTTGGAACAACCCTGAGACTTAACCAATTGTTGCGGGCAATTACTTGCCTTTTAGTGTTCAGCTCCCGTTCCAAACAGCAATAAGACTGCAGTAAAGACCAGCGCCACTGACTCTGAGAACTTCCTGTCCTTGGCTGTTAAGGAGCACCCGCCCACGACACGAGATGCTGAGTTTGGCTGTCGGGAATGGCTACACACACCAATGGAATTTTCTCCTCCAAACCCGCAGCTGAACTCCAATTCACATACGAACCAAGCGTTGTTTTTGTCCAGGAGGAGTGGCAAGGAAACGAACTCATTTCACATTCACATTTTACTTGTGATCAGCCACAACATCAGGCACTAATGCTTTTCATCCCTGCACACACAGGAAACGGGTCAGCGATGATTGAGGACACGAGGAAAGCAAACGAGAAACTGAGACGAAGAATGGAAGTGGGACGGAGAAGCTCGGGGGCGTAGAGAAGTGGGGGAAGTAGAGAAGGTGCAATCGTAAAGAGAGCAGTGGGAGGTGCAAGGACAAAAGCACGAAAGAGCGAGCAAATTCTTTGCAGAGCTCAACAAGGATGTGCATATGGACCTAAAAATGTGACCCGCACCAAAGGAAAGACCATTTGGAGTTCGCCTGAGGACGGTGGGCCTTTGGCACGTGCTTCATGGCTTCCTTATTCGCATGCTCTGCCAACACCTGGCCAGGTTTTAAACGGCGATCCGGGGAAACAATCAACAAATATATCTGACCTGCTTCAGTGGCTTATTCAGTCCCCACTTGTGCGCCAGCTCGGTAACCTGCATCGCCAGTCAGCATTCCAAAAGCAACGAAACGAGCAAACCTTGCCGACGGTGTCCTTAATCATCGCCGTGTCCGCCAGGAGGCGCTTCAGCTTGCGTTGAGCAGCAATTTGCTGTCCCATAAAGTGAGCTGAAACGCAAAATAACCAAGGCTTACAGACCTGGGACGTCGAGGGCTTCTGACCAGGCTTCAAGCCGGCCAGTTTGAGAGCGTGAGAACTTGCCCGAGCTTCCTCGCGCTTCTTCTTTGCCTCAGCCTTGGCTTTGACCCAAAGGGCATGTTCCTTAGCAAGAGCAATACTCTTGCTGGTCTTGTGGGCCTCTTTCTCCTTCACCGTGAGCTCGTGCTGGTGGTGCAGCTTCATTCGGTGCGCAATGGCCTGCTCCATAACCTTGGATAAATGGGCATCTTCTCCTGCAGCCTCTGCCTTGAGTAAGTTATGTTTGCGGTGAACCTTGACAATCTTTGGGCCTTCATTCAGGTGCTTTGCCCGCGAGACCGTGTCCTTGTCCAAAACGCTCTTCAAGACATGCTCACGCTGACGGTAGGATACAGAATGCTTGGGCTCCTCAACCGATCCATCAGCATTGAATTGAAGACGAGCTGCACTGGCATCCAACTTTGCGCGGAGGGCTTTCTCCACTGCATACCTGCCGAGGTTCAGGACCAGCCTCCCAGTCGCGAGTTGTACCTGGCACGCATGCCCGCTGGAATCCCGGCGGGGAATCGATCTGAAAGCTCAATCTGCTTGACTGCATCGCCATGGGCTGAGCTGAGCAAGGCAATGCAGACCAGAAGGCCAACAACAGCGAGGGACGAGAGCATGATGGCCTTCAGCTTCATGTTCATTGTCATTGGCTCTTGGAGCGAGAGGTGTGTCGCTCCAGATAATGGAACGCGGAATGTGAACGCTAACTTGACGATATATGAAACAGTCAGGCAGCAACGCAGATCGACGGGATGATCGTCGGGATCGTCCCATTATAAAACACAATCAAAATTGATAGGCGCCATTTCTTCAATCTCATCCCTCACCAAGTTTCGGGGTTTCGAAACTGAGGTAATAGCTCCTGGAGTTTCACCACCACAAATTTGTCGGTTGCAGTGGGCAACCCCAACGCTCTCTGTGCGGCACGAATTTTTGATTTGTGAGCCCCTCCGACAGAGAGTCCGCGGAGTCGAACTGGTCCTGGAATCCTGGCTCATGCAAAATTGGCTGCGAACGCTGGGTTTTCTTGCGATTTTCGCTCGATGTTGCCATGCCGCTGCTGATGGGGAACCTGTTACACTTCAACTTGACATCCTGCAGCGGCGAGTGGTCGCGTCTGCTTTTTGGCGACTTTTCCTCGAGTCTGATCGCCTTGTTGCACTAGGTCGCAAAGAGTCATGGTTGTTTCCCGAGCTCAGTCTCGTGTGCTCGTCATTTGTAGGAACCCAGAATTTGATTAATGGTTCTTTGTTTCTGTTATCCGGGACAGAGGCGGCAAACGGTTCACTGCGACCCAACTCGGACAGCAAAAACCCTGCATGAAGACCCGATTTCGAAGCACCCGAATCATGGGCTTGAAAATGAGAATGGTGTGGCCAGAAACTCTGCACTGAGGGAGTTCCACAACAATCTCCTTGACCATAACGCTCGTTTGATGTCTAGAGCTGCCAGAGTGGGTGGTCTCCTCGAGGATACGTCGCGTACCAACGGGACACAACACCCAACCGAGAACCCGCGAGATCGTGCAGCCCTAATAGCACTGTATAATGCAACTGCGGGAGAGAACTGGACGAACACGTACACCCCGAATCTTTGTTGTGCTTGCTACTCACTCGCCTGCAGCTGGAACATCTGGTCACCGATGTGCGGCGTTATGAGCGTCCGGGCTGTGCCACCGCCTCCTCCTCTCTTCCCATCCAGGGGCTGGTATGGAGTTGCATGCGACTCGACGACCTTGCGTGTGGTTTCCATGTGGGTGGACAATGCTTCGGCTCAGTAGTCCACCACTAGTGCCCATCCTACTCTATCCTGCGCCAGAGAGAGAGAGAGAGAGAGAGAGAGAGAGAGAGAGACTGAAAGAGAGAGAGAGAGAGAGAGAGAGAGAGAGAGAGAGAGAGAGAGAGAGAAAGAGAGTATTCAAGCACCTAGGAAGCGAGAGATATACAGAGAGAGACATACACACAGAGAGCGAGAGAGTGAGTGTGTGAGTGAGAGAGAGAAGAGAGAGCAGAAGACAGGGGAGCCCGGGTGGCTAGTTGCAGTGGCACTTGGGCAAAGATTCAAATGAGAACTTGGAGAACAGCAATTCTCACACTCTTTGAACTTCACACAGTTGCTTTGGTTTTAACATTGACTGATAGCAACCTGTACCGAAACGGGCTGAGGGGCACCCTGCCGACGCAATATGGGCAACTCGAGCGCCTGGAAGTCCTGTGAGATCTAGAGCTTTTCGCATTAGTCCTCTTTTGTGTCCTTTTTGCCTAATCACTCACCTAAGAGATCTCCTCGCTCTCCCCTGCACACACACGCACACTCCAGCTCTTCGGATCTTGATCTGTTGCTATGCTGGAAGGATCTGCGAAATCTTTGCTCCTGTTTTGACCTGCCCCTCTGTGTGTGTCTCGCTCCTGTGTTGACTTGCCAGTGCGTGAAGTCTGTCTTGACCAACTCCCCGCACACTCTCTGTGTATGTCGACTTGCTCTTGCCTGCAGGGAGCTTAGGAAGAATCACATCAGTGGAAGAGGTGAGAGAGGCTCGAGAGGGAGAGGGATAGCAGGGAGGGAGAGGCGAGAGAGCAAGGAGAGGAGCGAGAGGGGGTCGAGAGGGAATGACTGTTGGCCGCAGGCGAATGCAGGCCAATTTTCTCAGCGGCAGTCTGCCAACCGAGTACGGGGCGCCTGGAGTATTTCCGACTTTGTTGTCAATGTGGGGATTTCCTGTTTGTGACTACTTTCCAAGTGTGTAAGTGGAGGTGGAGGTGGAGGTGCAGGTTCAAGCGGTGGTGGTGGCAGCGGTGCAAGTGGAGGTAGAGGTGGCGGTGGAGGTGGAGGTGG
>QUTJ01031370.1:0-11149 GCA_003573635.1 Goniomonas avonlea | reverse complement strand
CAGGACTTGGTGTCGGTCCCGGTGGCGCTGTTTTGGTTTTCTTGGTGGTTTTTTTTGAACATGTTTTTCCTTCATGACAGGCCGGTAACTTCCCGTACCGACCCACCCCTGTTGGATTTATGCACAGTTCTGGCAGACCGACCACACCCACACAGAGCCATGCTATCATTGTTATTGTAATTCTCTTTGCGGCAGTGAGAGGGTGTTCCCAACCGACCGCTCTCCTCAGACCTCTCTCCTCACCTCAGACCCTCACCCCAGGCATCTCGTGCTCTGTGTTATTGATCCCTCAGAGCACACAGCTTACATCTCTGCCCCGCAGTCGGACAAGGCCGCTGGAGTTTCACTGCTCATGCCACCTGCCCCTGAGCCAGATCCAGAGCCAGAGCCAGAGCCAGCGCCAGAAGCAGAGCCGGTGGTTGTCGAGCCTCCACCACCACACCCTGTGGAACCTACCCCTGTGGAGCCTGAACCGGTGACCAAGAATCCATGTTGGGCTTGTAACCTGTGCCTTGTGTCCCCTTAACAATCGCTATGTCCTCTTGCACTCATTGTATGGTGTATGATGGTTTGTTTCATGTTTGTCCCTCACGGTTGGGCCAGGAACCAGAACCAGAACAGGCGGAGGAAGTTGTTGTGGAACCAGAGCCGGAGCCACTCCCGCAGCCGCAGCCAGACGACGGCGAAGACGGAGATGGTGAGGATGGGGCAGACGACGACGACGACGACAACGACAACGACCATCACTCCACGTCCTCCTCAGGTTGGCGTTCCTTGGACAATTGACTGCTCACTAATTGGAAGAAACACACACGTCCCAGATAGCCTTGGGACGCTTGTGGTAGCTTTGTCCGAACCACCCGAAGGCCACAGCAATCCAAGGCAGTGTGTGTTCTCACGTTGGCCTGTCAGGGTGCCACTCCCCCAAGTTTGCGGACGACCCAGAAGGTGATCTGGACGAGCTGGAGATTGAGTTGGGCAATGACGAGTACGTCGTGTTCCGGACCAAGGTCTACCGATCCAAGGTGCGACTGGGTCCCTGGAACTGCAGTGCCAGAGTATGCCATCCATATCTCCTCAGCCATCCACTCGCTGGACGCGAGGACTGTGAGTGCTCGTGCATTGCGTCGGCCTGACTGTGGCGCAGATCCTTCTCATGGACTCCTCGGACGAAGAAGACGCGTGGGGCGAGGGCAAGAAGCCCAAGGAGAGCGATGAGGAGGTCTGTTGTTGCTTAGTTTGCTGTCCGGGAGACTGTTGTTTTAAGGACAGCGATAGGCACGCTGTCTGTCCCCTAAAAAGCCAGACTAATGGCCAACATCCGTTATTATGAAGGTACTGTCAATAGAAAACGCAAATCAACAGGCCAGGGTTGTTAATTGAGCTCACTCGTGTCCCTCCAGTCCCCTCCGCCGGACGACGACAGCGACTCTGACTTGGAGGGCTGGGGTCGCAAGCCCGTCGGCACAGCCATGCTGGTGCCTGCCCCTGTACTGGACAAGCGACAAACTGTCGCACGCTTCTAACCTACCGAACAACGACTTTGCCCCGCTCCCGTCCTGTGCGCTGTCGCCTGTCGCTTCCGTGGGCCTTGGATGGGCGAGTTGGGAGCAGCCTGTGTACTCCTTCCCCATTGTACTCGTGTCATGTAATTTGAAAATCCCAAACTTTGGTATCTTGTACTCCAACCAGCTAAGAAATGTGGATCACACGTGACATCTTTGTCTTTGTGAAAGCGCCCGGCATGTCGACCTGCACAAGTCTGGTTGAACGCGCAAGCCGACCACCTACGCATGTAGTTCTGCGAATCAATTTTCATGCAACGAGCTGTTTTAGCCAACGATTAGATTGAAAAAAGGCTTGCAACAGCACTCAAATTTTTGACTAAAACCCAATCCCGCCCCGTGCCTTACCCATTCCAACACTCTAGTGCCTTCTAGTTGAGGACGACATTGTACTAGTACGAGCTTTCTAACTTTTATTAATTCTACGGTGTTTTCTTAGTGGGAAACTCACTTCCTCGAGAGCGGAAGCGGAACAACCACCGCAGGCCGTTGGCTTCGGAGTCGAGTGGATTGTTGACTCGAAGGGTGTTTATTCCGTGACTGGTTTCGTCCTTTCCAGGGGACTCTTCAGGCGTTTTTCGAGTTCTTTCCAACGTCACTCCGTCGCATGATATCCAGGGTTTCAACGTCAGATACTTTTGACAGCTCTAACGGACTCAGGACCAGACATCATACAGCGTTATTCTTATCGTTTTTGCGCAGTAAACAAAGTAGAATTTAACTCCTAACAAAATCTACCCTCACTAAGGGTCTGGCTTAAGCCTAATGTCCACATATTGTTCAATTATGGCCAGCGATTTGGGTTTTTCCCTTCTACTAGGGTTTGTCCCGTTCCAGCTGTGTCCACACAAGAGAGTTTGATGTTATTCTTATCGTCCTTGTAGTCTACAATTTCAATGATAGAATTTAACTCCTAACGAAATATACCCTCGCTAACGGTCTGGCTTAAAGCCTAGGTCCACGTATTGTTCAATAAGGGCAAGCCATTAGGGTTTTCCAAAGACCCAGTTCTCTTTCAACCACTTAGATATTACAGCAGCAGGAGAGTGGGCGGGGTATTCCACGGACGTGGGGGTCTTATGCAGTAGCTTCGTCAAGGGTAAGTTATAAGACATCAGGAGCTGTCTGACATGGGTTACTTCTTACCAAGGAATTCGTCAGGCGGTTTAAGAACCTAAATAAGTTGCTTGTCATATCAAAATAATTTTGCTCCTATATGAAAAGTCCCCAAGGAGGTTCCTCACGCCCTTACGGTTTGACCCGTTCTTATGTGTGTCTCCACACCCTGCAGGAGAGTTCAATACCACACCCGCCTGGAAAGCGAAAATATCTGACTCTCCTGTGGAGACACACATATGAACGGGCCAATTAACCCTAAGGGGACGTGAGGAACCTCCGAAGGGAACTTTTCATATGAACAAGAGACTGATAAGATGAGCAATCTATCTAGGTTCTGGCGTTAGGACACCACTTGTCGCTCATGACCTGACTAGTCTGACTTGTGATTTTGTTGTAATTGCTGGATAGAATTGCCTCGGAAGCGCGCGAGCTCGTTGAACTCAAACAAAGCCACCTGAAGAGTCCTGTGGTTAGGACGAAACCAGTGCGGAATAAACTGAGCTTTTGAGTGACCTCTCGCTTCGAACCCCCAGCTCGATCCTTCACAGGATCCGCTGGCTAGGAAGTGCTTCCCAGAAGAGTGCTTCGCCACCTCAGACAAACTACCTGATATTATGACTTGATAATTTTAGCTTGTCAAGATAGTCGTTGACTGATTTCGACTAAATTGGATATCAGTTTTTGAGGGTGAGGTTGTTGGAACTCGAAATTAACTGCGGACGCTTGAATAATCTCTCGAATTTCTCTGTGTCCCCTGGAACTGGTCGCGAAATCGCCTTATTCTAAAAAAGAGTCGAGTAACCTGGCACCTCCTCTCCGCAGTCTTGTCCTTCTTTTCTTTTCTGGGTGGGTGTTGCACTTGGACCAATCCTCCGAAAGGTTGATTGTTGGCCGCTCCGCGGTTTCCAGGATGCTTGAATAAACTCTCTCTCTCTCTCTAACGCCACCTTAGGTGATGAGGTGATAAGTTTCATGCTGTTTGGGGTAACACTGGCAGGAGGACTGCAAGAATATAACTATGATATATGCCAGCAGACTTTGGGAGATTTTGGGTGGAGTTTCAGGTAATTGGCTGTCACGCTCTTCTTGCTTGTCCCGGCCGGGTGTCGATTTGCAGCTAGATTTCTCTGGGTCTACAGATTCCAGATCTGCACAAATTGACTTAATTGTCCCCAATCATTGACTGGACTCTGGGATTGAGAAACTATGAGCACATTACCCACTGTCCCACAGTGTCACCGGACATCAACAGAATCGCAGGATTGGAAGGCGGCCACGATACGGGTGAGAGGTGGTCGCTGCAGCCAGATGACGCGACACATGCGTGCGAGTGTTGGGAAACACAAGAGTTACAGCGCTCCGTGTATTAGTCATACATCGAGAGCATACATAGATTGGGAAACACAAGACTTACAGCGCTCCGTGTATGAGTCAGACACCGAGAGCATTATATTGGAGTGTCTTCCGACACCCCATTGGTGTCGAATGGAATGGCCCTCTCATTTGATAGTGCGAACATCTCAAGTTCACAGAAGGAGTCGGAACAAGGGAGAGTATGAAGAGCGATGCAAGAGGGTAGTGCCGAGAATGTGAGAGATTGTGAAGAGGAACACACGCTTAGCGTGGAAACCGGAACTACAGGTTTGCATGCAGTGTTTCAGCAGGATTGCAACTGCCTCTATTCATACGGGCTATCTGTGTACCGAGAGAGCCAAAGTGTTCCCAGTCCTGGAACAGCAGAGGGAGAGAGAGAGAGAGAGAGAGAGAGGGAGGGAGGGAGGAGAGAGAGAGAGCAGCGCCGATCACGACGGCGCGCCGTGGGGCCACCAGGCGCAGTTCACCTTGGCGGCGCCCTGCGGTGGTATCTGGAGGTGAGGGTGAGGCGGGCCTTGTGCTCCTCGTGCGCCTCGGGCGACGGAGATCGATCACGGTTGTAATCTGATTGTAGTCCTCCGTCCTCCGTCGCGGCCCAAGCCGCTTGCGGGCGCGGGGGGGCAAGTTCGCTGCCGGGTGCCCGGGTCAAGACGACGGCAGACAGAGGTCGACATGCACGGAGCAGGTCTGTCACCCACTTGAGCACGACTGTCACCGCACTGTCACCCACTTGGGCTGTCACTGTCACCGCACTGTCACCCACTTGGGGCTGCCACTGTCGTCGCACCCTCGGCAACTACTCACGTGATCGCAGGGTTGTCCCAGCCTCCAGTGCGCCGCGGGCCGCCGGACAGGGGGGCAGGCAGGTCAGGGATGGGCGAGAGTCCGCCTGCTTCTTCTGGAGCAGACAGGGGTCGTGGCAACTCTGTTTTGGGGAGTGGTAAAAGACGTGCAGACCGGAGGTCCTCTCCCTCCCCCCTCTGTGCCCTCCCCGCTGTCCGTGCTTAGCCAGCGCCAGTCCCCAAAACAGACCTGCCACAGACTTGCCACGTCTGTGTCTCCACACAGACAGCGGATAGGGCACAAAGGGGAAAGGAAGAGGAAGGGCAGAGGGTGGTGGTGCGCGGTGTCTACAGACCAGTGCCCCGCACCACAGGGGTTGTGCAGCTGTATGTGTAGGTGTATGTGTGGGTATGTATGAGTGTTGTGCAGGTGTGTAAGACGAATCCCACGACGAGTGTGCGCGTGCGTGTGCGCGCGAGAGACAAATCTTACGCACCACGCAAAGAGGTGACGCGAGGGCCGGGCTCAGGTATGCGGTGGTGTTCGAGGGTCTCCGAGTGTCGGGTGCGCGGCCGCTGGCCCAGCCTCATGTCCACAACCAGGCGCGTCGCTGTCCCAACTGGGGCGGGATGAGCGGAGTCTGCTAGAGGAACAGGATTGGGGGGGGTGAGCGGAGGGACAACCGCTGCAGGCGCGGCCTCAAGGCCACCAGGACCAACCACAACAGCAGTCGCGCCTCCACTGCCGCCGCCGCCAGGACTGCCACCAGGACTGCCGCCTGAGGAAGCAGGAGGAGCAGGAGCAGGAGCAGGAGCAGGAGCAGGAGCAGGAGCAGGAGCAGGAGCAGGAGCAGGAGCAGTGTCAGCGTCCGGACCAGCGGTAGTTGCTCTCGCAGCGAGTTTCTGCCTATAACGGCGCAGCGTTCCCTTGCCCTTGGGCGTGGGGGCCGCAGCGGCAGACGCGGCAGACGCTGCGGTGCACGGGTGTGAGAGGCGGCACTGCTGCCATTCAAAATTTACACAGCAGGTCGCATGCGTTTCTTCCCAGCCTGACAGTTAGCAGGCAAGCTTGGCAAAGCAGGCAAGACAAAGCAGGCAAGACAAAGCAGGCAAACGCGTCCACGCAATGACCTCAAAGGAAACGGGAAGTGGCGGACAGAGTGTTACCTGGCGACGCAGCGCTGCGGGGGCTGGGCACACAAGGGAAGGCCAGAGAGGCCTGAGAGCCCGGAGTGGCGCACCACGGCGACCCAGGGTCATCTCGCTGAATTTGTTGTTTGTAGCTGCGATTGCGGGTCAATGCATCAGGAGACAAGTCAATTTCCGCATGTTCAGCAGGCGACTGTGAGCATCGTAGGAAACCGGGGCAGGCACAGGGGCACGCACACACCGTCTCAGGACTCCCTTTGGCGTTGCAGCAGGCGCAGGCGCAGGAGACTGTAACTGCGGCGGGAAGTAGAAGGGCGAAGTTGGAGGCAGGGTCAGCGACGGCTGCTCCGCCCCGGTCTGTTGAGATGTGTCAGCGTTCTCACACGGTACAGCAGGTTGTACGTCTCGTCTTGGACAACGCAAAAGTTTAGCCACAAGGACTCAATCACCGCCTCACAGCGCGATCTCACAAGTCCCGTGTGCTTTGAGTAATCCCACAGAGGCTAGGGACCAAGCGTACGAGCAGGAGGTTATGTCAACGGCACCTGGGAGTACTTGCGGAGAGGTCGCCTGCCCTGCGCCTCGGTTCTTTCAGCAGTTTCGTCGTCGCTACCACAGTCAGGAGGTGCATCCAGGCTTTCCTCTGCCTCTGACTCAGTATCTTGCTGTGCTGCCGCCGCCGCGCGCTCCTGTGACACACGACGTTACCTCATTGAAGGTGAAAGCTGCTGGCACGTCTGAGGAATCGTGGTCTAACAACACGCACAGAGCCGGCCTCTTGCATTTATGGCATTTTGTGGAGTGGTTGCCTTCGGCACAGTGGCGCACAGGTTTACAAGACCCAATGACACTGGGTCGAGCCCCATGAACGATAACATATCCGCTGAGATGGCCGAGTGGTCTAAGGCGGTTTACAAGACCCAATGACACTGGGTCGAGCCCCATGAACGATAACATATCCGCTGAGATGGCCGAGTGGTCTAAGGCGGTTTACAAGACCCAATGACACTGGGTCGAGCCCCATGAACGATAACATATCCGCTGAGATGGCCGAGTGGTCTAAGGCGGTAGACTCAAGTTCTACTGGGGCTAGCCCCGCGTGGGTTCGAACCCCACTCTCAGCAATAGGTTTTTTTTGTTTTTGTTTTTGGATTGAAAGATGCACCTCCCTGTTCAAGTACGCGTACCTGCAACGCCTTCTTGTGCCGTCGCAGCGAGCCGACGCCTTTCGGCGTGCTCGAGGACAGCAGGCCTCGTCTCTGCATCGCCACCACCGCGGCCGACACAGGCACCACCGCCTTCACGCCCTCCTCCTCGCCCTCCGCACCCTTCCCACCCTCCACATCGTTATTCCCCTCCACATCGTCGTCCGCGTCGTCCATGGGAGCAGCGTCGCCGACAGGGGCTGCGGGTTGCCTCACAGCGAGTTGGCGCTTGTAGCGACGCAGTGTCCCTCGGCCCTTGGGAGTGGGCGCCTGGTGCACTTGTTAGCGAGGCAAGGGGGCGAGGTTAGCGAGGCAAGGGGTGAGGTTAGCGAGGCAAGGGGGCGAGGTTAGCGAGGCAAGGGGTGAGGTTGACGAGGGGGTGAGGGAGAACCGGATCAAAACGGGTGTGGGTGCGCACGTGAGAATGTGCCTCAGCTTGAGGAAGTGTGCCTGCCAAGTGTTTGGCAGGCACTGCCGACGTACACTCACGCCCTGTTCCTCGCTTCTTCTCTCACCCCCTCTCATCTGGCCCACTCTCACGCACAGTCAGGCAAGCACTTTGGGCTCTTAGACTCGAGGGTCTAATTTTTCAATGGAACATCTCTAATCAGATCACTCGCACACTCACACACAGTCGCGACCACTCTTTTGTTCCCAACAACACAGTCACCTCGACGGCTTGGGCGGAACTGGGGTGTTGTGTGGCTTGCTGCGGTTGAGACTCCTTCAGGGGTTGAGATGCCTCAGGTTGCGCTTGAGACGACTGCGGTCGGTCGTCCAACTGGCCAGCGCTTGGCGCGCGCACAGATCGGTTACGGAGCTGGCAGAGGGGTGTGAGAGGCAAGGAGTAGGGAGAGGCAAGGATTAGCGAGCTGGCAGCGGGGTGGGAGAGGCAAGGATTAGCGAGCTGGAGAGGCAAGGATTAGCGAGCTGGCAGCGGGGTGGGAGAGGAACGGATTGGCGTGCGTGGGGATTGGCGTGCAGAACAGCATCTCTGAAAGGGTGAAAGATACCTGCACCTACCTGCTGAGAGGGAGACGCGAATGTGGACTTGGGCAATCTGGTGAAGGATAGAATGTGGTCAATCTGAATGGAGTATGATGCAGTCGTTCGGGAGCCTGACTTGATTCGTTCTCTTGAAAAATCCACTGCACTATTTTGAGGGACCTCCGCTGGTTTTCAAGTAATCTTGGGACATCTGTTTGGGAGGACTTGCCTGCCTCTTGTGCGTGGGCGTGCACACCGCGGCCGGCACGACGGCCGCAACCTCACGGCGGTCAAGGACTTGCGACACGTCGGTTGCTGACCAGAGTTGCAGTCCTTCGCCATCTTCTGCTACTGCAGCTGGTGGAAAAGGTCATGGCTGAAAGTGCCAAGGAAGTCGATGGCTGGTCAAATCTTGACGAGATCTCGATCCAATGTCTGCAAGCTGAGGCTGCGCTGTGCAGTGTGTGTGTGGATGTGGAGGGCGTAAATGTGAAGGGAAGAGAGTGTGAGATTTCTGTCGCGAGCCTGCGAGGGTCGAGTCCGGGTGTGGCAATGCGGGTGTGGAAAACTTACGAGAGCGAGGAGGAGACAAACGCGCAGGCTCCGCCTCGGACCCGTCAAGGCCACAGGTAACTTGCGCGTCATGCCCGCCACTACCACCGTCTGACGAGGGAGCCGTCAACACACATCATCTCAGCACACACCAGGCACCGACAGGGGTTTGTACCGGTCAGGCTCAGGACAAGACAACACCATGCTGCAGACAGTAACTCGCATTCACCTGAAACATCCATCGCAGGACCACCTTGGTCTGCGTCACCTGTCGCACGGCCAAATGCCATGGCTGGCAGGAGCTCAGCATGCTCCACTGCGCCCGCCTCCAGCAGTGCCTGAGGCCACAGCGCTGTCAGGCACGTACAGGCGATTAACGCGCCCCTTGGGCAGTGATGGCCTGGCCATCACAGGCCCAGGCCATCACAGGCCCAGGCCATCACAGGCCCAGGCAATCACAGGCCCAGGCCATCAGATCCAGTTCGTTCAGACTCAACTCCTCACCGTTGCCCACAACACTACGTCGACGCCAACACGCCAGTGTACAGACAAGAGCACAACTCACACTTGAGGTTAGCACACCCCTCGGAACACACACCACCTCCAGAACCACCACCAGCAGGGGACAACGCACCCTCTGCAGGTGGTCACCCGTCAGCCCTGACGTCAGCACAGCACGCATCTTCGGCGACATCGACGGCGAGATGTGGGCCTGCGCCTTGTTCGCTTGTCGAGCAGCTGTCTTCATCAGACGCGACGCATTGCCAGCTCCAGGAACGCCCCCGTCCGCTTGAACCGCAGGGGCAGGCGCAGGGGCAGCCGCAGGTTGAGGCAGCGGCTGCATCTGCTTGCGGGGCTTGCTGCCTGTGCGTGCCAGGGTTAACACCAGTTGGGGAGACGCACGCACATGCTGTTATGACATCCCCACTGACCGATACACATAAATTCGCAGAAACAAAGAAACAATCGCTGCTTGCACCACACGCGCACGTGCGAAACTTGAAGTTGCATACTGAGTACGTCGCTGTGGGTTGGCTGTGTGCCTCAGGTATGTGCGTTGGCTGTGTGCCTCTCGGTATGTGCGTTGGCTGTGTGTTGGCACTATCGGTTTCTCTGATTCGGGCCCGAGTCACTTGAAGGAATAAGAGCAGGATTAGGGCGAGATTAGATCTACAGCTGGAGCTGCTCAAATCGGAAATCGGACTCCAGGGAGTGGAGATATCGCCTAGAGTGTAATATCGGTAGCGCGGACTTCGGTATGAGCCGCGGTATGAGTTTGAGTTATCTCTCTATCCGATATTTCTATCCGAGGCAGCGAACGGCCGTTTTGCCGTTTCTCAAGCATGCTGCCTTCGGATCCTGCTCTCCCCGACCCCGTCGCTGACGTGTTTTGTCTCACTCCACACAACTGGAGACCGTTGTGACAGACAAGGGTCAGTGAGGGGGGGTCATTCCTCCTAACGTTAGACTATCGAAGTTCGGCTATCGCGGGTTTCCATCTCTAGCCACTTTGTTAGTCGAAACGTCAGGTAGGGCACGTGGTGTGTCCCCCCCCTACCCAATTCAAACGAATGCAGCGGTGCGACTCCCTCGGGTATTGTTCTCGACTCACCGGCCACCGACACGAGTGAGGGCTGCACGCTCCCTTCGACGTCGGACCCGGACACCATGTCCTCCGCGTTATCGCTTGGAGGCGATGCTTGTGCGTCCAAGTCCTCCGTTGGTCGTTCTGGTTTGGGGGCAGCCACGACTGCCACTGCGTAAGACTTGGTGGCAATCAAATCAAAACTGTCACTATGTTGAAGGCAATCACACAGTCGTGGCTGTCTGTGTAAGACTTGATGGGGTAACTGTGTAGAGCTGATCTCGTCGCGTGGCCCCAAGGCTCTAGAATCTCTGGTCTCGGACACGGACACATCCTTGGAGCGTGATACGAGCGCTCCTCACGCCCTCGAGTCCTCCACCCCACAAGAAAGCGCGCTTCACAATTGCAAACACGATTTTTCGCCATAGAGATCTTGATACTGAAGATCTTGGCAGTGTTGCACGCAACAGGACTCACCACTCCTTTGCGGGCGCATGGAACTTGTTTTCCTGTACCGCGCCATCATTTTCTTCCTTCTGGTGCCTGGATCAAGACTGTGAGCATCAAAGGCGCACTGTGTGTTGAGCAGGGGTCTGTGCTGAGATCTGGGTACTGCGCAAGTGCGTCGTATGTGTAGGTCAAAGAAAGTAGAAGCGCCGAGGGAGAGAGCGGAGGAGGAGGAGGGTGGGGGGGGACTTAGAGGACGGGGGCGTGGGGTAAAGGGAAGAGGTTGGTGCGGCGACCAGGGCAGGCACCAGGAGTGGCAGGGGCAGGCTCCGGCAGCACAGGATGTGGCGGCTGCCGCAGCTTGGCCAAGGCAGCCTCGGCCCT
>QUTJ01031369.1:0-11148 GCA_003573635.1 Goniomonas avonlea | reverse complement strand
CGTTCACTGCCTCCCGGCCAACCAACCGGGCCCTATGCCAATGCCGTGAAGATCCACTTGCAGTGGCACTGCTGATGATGCGCCCTTCGAGACCCCCAAAATTGTCGACAACACCCACCAAACAGCCAGTGCAAAAAGAATGATACCCGACAACCGTTTTTGGTTACTCAACGCTGACCCTGCTTCACCCGACGCCTTCCCGACCCAAGAGCGCGCGCTTCGCGCCTTTCGCGCCCATGAACCCTCCGAATACACTCATGGTGTCGTTTTAATGCTCCATGTGCAAATTTCACCCGATTACCCCAGAACGATAGTGGAAGCCTCCCGCCATGGCTTCGCCCTCGATCTCGGATTGTGGGTCTCATCTGAAGTCTGTGACTTGCGGACTTTGAAGGAATTTGGTTTTATTCCTGAAATGCCTGATCTTCCTTTTTTTTGCATGGGACCATTCGTGACCATGGTCTTTGCACTTGTTCTCCTGACGGCAGCGAACGGTGAAGATACTAGTATGATCCCTGCCAATCAGGCACGCACAGGAGCGTCTAGTGTCACAATATTGGGCCAGATCACCAAAGACTCTTCTTGGACTCTCTCAACTGCGATTTCAGTTGGGGGAACAGCCTGTGAAACTACCTCGTGGATTGCGGAGACTTCTGTTTTGTGCAAATTCTTCCAGGGAGTGGTTGCACTGTCAGCATTTTCCTTTGAAAATTTGGAAAATGTTTCTCTTAGTTGGTCCTTCGATAATTTTGCAGCGGACAGCGCGCTCATGGTGAACTCCTCGTTGGGGCGAAATGCTCCGGTCACAGCATCGGCCAGCGTCACTGTGCTTGGAAGGAATATGATTTCCTCTAATGGTATCCGCCTGGGTGGTTTGAGCTGCGTAGCAACCCTCTGGTTCTCTGACAGCGCAATGCACTGCAAATCAGGAGCACACGCACAAAACCAAACGACCACCCCCATAGTGCCTGATGTTCATATTGCGTTTTGGACCTTGAATTCCATGAAATTGTTGGGAAACAACTTCCCAACAAATGCACCATCGACTGCCTCGACGCTCGTAACCATTCTTGGTACCAACGTACCGCCGATGAGCAATCGAGTAGGGGTGTTGTCCAGTCTTTGCATGTCCACCACTTGGCTCTCGAGCACAGAGTTGGGGTGCAAAGTGGCCACTGGTGATCTCCGACTCCCGAGTGCGCACCTGGACGCCAGTGTCCTGAACTGGTCCTTTGATTTTGTTTCCGCAAGCAGCCTAAAAATGGTCAACGGGCCAGGCACTGCCTCGGTTAGTGTTACGATCTTTGGCACTGGCATGAATGGCAATGGGATTCGACTCTCTTCTGCTGATTGTTTATGGACAGAATGGACGTCACAGAGTTCGATTCGATGTAAGATTGTGTCATCTTTGGACGCAACAACATTCCTCCCAGTACCAACTGTCGAATTGTCCCTTGACGCCACGTCTTGGTCGAGCACCTTCGTGACCAATGGTCCCGCCACTGCCACTCTCAGCGTTACAGTTCTGGGAGTCAACATGCGGCCAAGCAGCCGGCCAGCTATCGGGTTCACCGTCTGTCACGCGACGCTGTGGCTGTCGGACACCTCGATGCGGTGTCAAGTGCCCGCGGGTGACGAACTCAGTATGACATCAACCCCACAACTCATCACTTGGTCGTACGACCGCATGTCTGTCACGACTCCCTCGTCGCGCAATGGCCCCGGGACAGGTTCAACGAGTGTGACTGTTCTTGGCGCAAACTACGCCTCAGTCGCATACATTTGGCTTGGAGGCCACGCCGGCGTGCCCACTGTTTGGACGTCTGATTCCATGATGCGATGTAAGCTCCCAGGACGAACACCTGCTCGACCTTCGAGCCCTCCTATCCCAGTAGCGGAGATAACACACTTTAGCTACGATACGCATCGGTTAGTGGACGCAGACTGTGTGGCCTCTGCTGCCACTCTGCCCCCGGCAGTCACCAGCACATTCAGCGCGACCAACCCATCCACGTCACCGGCCAGCAGTGCACCAACCGCGTCCTCTTCGCCGCCCGAGAGTACACCAATCGCCGCTGATTCGTCCACATCGCTGGCGGCAACCACCTCAAGCACTCCGGCAGTCTCGCTGTTCGCATCTGAGTGCACCCCAACCCGCAACCTCACAGTTCGCGGAAACGCACCCACAACCGGCGCCGTCACCGTGACGCTCATCGGTTCCGGGCTCCTCCCGGGCTCGTCTTTCGCGATCCGGGTCGCCACCACTGGGTGCCAAACCTCGTCATGGATGGCCGAGACTGCGTTGCGATGCAAAGCTGGCCCGTCACCGCACCTGTTTCTCAACGGGCCGCAGTCTCGACGGGTGGCCGCGACTCTCGCGAACGCGGTGAGCTCAGTCATGTTCCCGTTCTCGTACGGGACCGTCGACGGCGGCTTCCTGCCGAACAACACGCCGACAACCGCCGGCGTCAGTGTCACGGTTGTCGGGGCGAACTTTGGGTCTCGTTTGCTCTGTCGCGCCGCGCGGTTCGGGTCCGCGAACGAAGCTACGCAGTGGACGGCGGCGACGGGGCTTGTGTGCAAACGCACCGCGCTACCCTTTCACCCAAAACCGCTGGCCGCCCTGGTGGTGACCCAGGTACCCGCCGACGTGTCGCTGCGCTTCACTCTCATCTCGCAGCTCTCGTTCGGCGCCCCTCGTGCTGACCCTGGTCCGTCAAACGCGGCCTTGACAGGCAGCGCAAGCGTGACAGTCTTGGCGTCTCACTTGGGCGTGGTCTCGGCATCTCGCGCCGCGCGGCTCACGACAGTGGCCGAAGCGACGCCCTGGGTGTCTGAGACCTCCGTGCGTAATCGCGCCGCCAGTGTTTTCTTGGGGGGCGCGCTCCCCACCCTCGTGGTCACCCAGAGTGCAGCAGCCGCGACCGCCTCGCTTTCCCTCAGCTACAACAGGCTGCTCGCCACTGCCTCCCCCACCAACGCCGCCCCCACTGCAGGAATGAGTGTGACCCTAATTGCTCACAACCTTGGCAGCGGCGGCACATGGGCGGCCTCGGGGCGCCACACACTGGGTCGAACCGGGTCAGAGGCGACTCTGTGGCATGCGGACTCTTCGCTTGTTGCTCGCATTGCCGCTTACTCGGCTCGATTGCAAGGTGTGGAAGCTTTGATCCTTGCGGTGTGCCTCCTGAGCCTGCTAGTCGATCGTGTCAGTGTATTTTGCTGTTTGGTGTGTGGCTGTGCGAGATTGTCGGGACTTTGGGTGTCTCTTGGAATCAGGGACACGTCACAAACACAAGTCAGTAACCGTTGCCACAACAGCCACACACACACACCAGGTCTGCACAGGTGAACTTGTCAACCGAAGGTGGGTGTGTTTGGGTTGTGTCTGGTGTATTGTGGATATGTTTGTTGGGTTTTGGCTAGCGTTGGTGTCTTGTATGCATCAGGCTATGCTTGGCGTATTGTGTGTTTTTGGTTCTGCCTAGCGTGTTGTGCGTGCCTTCGGTTTTGCCTGGTGTCTTGTGTGTATTAGGTTCTGCATAACAACTCACCCTCCCTCACGGTGCACATGTTACACACACACACACACACACACACACAGGCACGAGAAACTCACCCGCTGACAGCGAAGCATGTGCTGTCGGCTGGGGTGGCTCTGGCATATTTCGAGAACGCGATGTCGCAGGCTCCGCCATCGACGTGGCCTCATGTCAACAGCGCCCATAACGGACCGTCAACGGGCGCAGTGAGCGTGACTCTGGTTGCAACCGGCCAGGGCCATTTTCAGAGGACTCACCATGGGCGGTATGGCGGAAGCAGTTTTCAGGTGACGTTCTGGGTGTCCGGCACTAGCGTTTTCGGCAGGATCGCGCACTCACGGGGCGCCGTGGGTCGCGCGACATTTGCTGTTACGACAGAGTATGCGCGTGTCACGTCCATGGCCAGGTGGACCTACGCGCCTGCTGCGCTCACTGCGGTTCGCATGCTCGCGCTTTCGATGACCGGGGCCCGCACTGTGACTCTCGTGGGCACCGACCTCCAGTTCCGCAGCAGCCGCCTGCGACTTGCCCTGACCGCGTTCAAGGCCACGACTTGGGCCTCAGGGACCGCAGTGCTGGGCCTCGTGCCGGCCGGTGTGGGCCGCGCGCTGCCTACCGCTGTATCTGCGCACTCCCTCCTGTCTACTCAAACTGCTGCCCTTTCTTACAGCCCAGCCGTTGCAAGTGGCGTTTTGCCGGTTCCATCGTCCACCGCCAGTGTGAGCGTGACAGTGGTGGCGCAGGGCGCCGCAACCGATCGCTACTCCTCGAACATCCGTATCTTCCCGTCTGCCTGTGCCGCTGTGCGCTGGGCGTCTTCCACTCTGATGAGGTGCAAGCCAGTGCCCACCTGGACCGAGCACATCGCCCCCTTCTCGCTCACCGTCAAGTCGGTGTGGGCAACGTCGAACCTGCTCTTCGCGGTTCCCTGGCTGACGAAAGCTGACCCCATATTTAACGGCCCCAAAACTGGCACTACGAGCGTCACGGTAGTCGGTCGTAGTCTGCTTGCCGCTGACCGCTCCCCGCAATTCCGCCTTGGCCCATCAGGATTTGCGGCCACGGTATGGACCTCGGATACGGCTGTGGCCTGTCGAGGCATCGCCATCCGGCCTACGCTCGCGATTGTCGGGACCCTGCTCAAACGAATCCAAACAGTGGCCATGCTCGTGTCGGTCGACGTTCCACACCTGGACCCAATCGTCGCCACGATGCAGTCAACTGGGGCCAGCTCGGTCACAGTAATTGGCTCCAATTTTGAAGTGTTTTGGGCCCCGACGGTTGCAGTCAGGCTTGGGCAGTCTGCGGTCGAGGCCAATCTGTGGGTGTCCGACAGTGCTGTGAGGTGCAAATCATTCTCTGGAACCGCCAGAGAAGTTGCGGCCCACTTGACTCTGTTCAGGCTGGTGGCGCAGCTCAACTCTGGCGGTGTCGCGCACGGTGGGCCCGCGGTGCGATGGATCACTGGCAACGGCGTCATGACAGGCTGCACCGAGGTCCGGATTCTAGCCTCGGCGATGAACCCGTCCAAATTCTCTCGTCTCGGAGGGACCAGGTGCGAATCGACGGTGTGGCTGTCGGCCACAGCTCTGCGCGTCAAGGCCTGCGCTGGAGCTGGGCCTGGTCACGGGATCGTTGTCTCGGGTCGAGCCGTTGGAGTTGCTCTCGGGCTGGAGTGTCTCGCACACTCGTTCACATTCGACGCTCCCGCCATTTCTCCGTGCTTGCCTGGGGAGCCCGGCCTGCACCCACCCAACGCGACCTTTGTCTTCGTCATGATGTGTCCCAACAGGACCGTGTGCGTTGACACCCTGGTCTGTCGGAACGAGACTGCCGCAAACAGCACGCGGTGCGGGAATGCGACGGCGTGCTCCAACGGCACGGCCTGTTTCAACGACTCCTGCGTCACTTGTTGGAACGGGACAGGGGACCAAAGCAGCTTCAACGTCTCCTGCTTCAACGTCAGCGCGAACGTGAGCAACGCGACGAACACTTGGAGCCACCGTCCGAACTGTTCCTCTTGCATCGAGTTGTGTCTCGATGCGACACAGACCAACCTGACAGCCTCGACGGCCATCTCCTCTGCTGCCCGCTGCCCCAACGGGATGGGTGCCAATGGCACGGTTCTTAACGAAACTGTGGCCAACTGCACGTATTTTAACGGGACTGTGGTCAATTGCACGGTTTCTAATGAAACTGAGGCCAACTGCACGGGTTTAAATGGGACTGTGGTCAATTGCACGGTTTCTAATGAAACTGTGGCCAACTGCTCAGATTTTAACGGGACTGGCGCCAACGGCACCGCGGTCAACAGGACTGCAGCCAACGACACTGCTTCTGCTTTGGCGCGCTGCGTCAGCGTGTGTGGGAGCGTGTGCGCCAATATTACTGACAACGTTACTCAGCCAGATGGCGCCAGCAATTTCACGGACCCACCGCCTTGCTGGATGTCGACGCGCTGCTCGAACCAGACGTTTTGTCGAAATTGTACCACTGCGACAACGTGTCGGGTGTGCAGCGCCATCTCAAACGGCAGCGAGAGTGTGAATGGCAGTGCGATCAACGGCACGAAGCCGAGCGCAAACGGCAGTGGTTGGAACATCACGGACGCAAACGGGACTGGGTGGAACGGACCAGGTGGTGGAAGCGGCTGGAACTCAACTAGCTGGAACAGCACCTCTGGCAACACAACGCCCTGGGGGAGCGCCGCGAATGGTACTGGGTCGCACAACGGCTCGTGCGTCCCCTGCACCAGAACGGTGGTGTGCGTCGACTGTCCTATCAAGTTTGTGTGCGCCAACCAGATGTCTTGTGTGAACGGCGGGCCGTGTCTTGAAGGCAACTTGTGCACCGACGGGACCGCGTGTCGCACCGTGAATGTGTGCGCCAACAAGCCCGTCTGCGACCCGTGGCCGCAGTCGGTCGACAACGGGACTGTCTGTTGGCACGGGACCAACGCGAACAGCACTAGCTGCTGGAACGCGACAACAGGCAACACCACAGCAATAGTCAATGCCACTGCGAATGCGACATGTTTTAACGCGAGCTTGCACAACGCGAGCTTCTTTAATCAGACAGTGTGCGACAGCAATGGGACGCGCTGCAACAGCAGCACGATGGTGTGCAACGGGACAGTCTGCAACCACACTGTGCAGGGTAACTGGTCGCTTTCTCCGCAGTGCTTCACGAGAAACATCAGCAGCCGTCCTCTGTCCGCAGACTGCTGGGCGCTCCGAGTTGCTGCCCCGAATGTTTTCAACCTCCCCGGCACAGGGGGGGTGAGCGTGACCGTGTACGGGAGCAGCCTTGGCTTGTCTGGCTACTCGCCCCGAGCTGCACTCCACGGCACACCGTGCGGATCCACGTCCTGGCTGTCAGACACTAGGATGATGTGCAAGACGAGCAAAGGCTTCCGAGAGTCGTCAAGAGTGGCGTTTTCTGTCGCTGCTGTGGCCTCTGACGTGTTCGCCGGCTCGACGAGCTACAACAGCTTTTCTTTGCTTCGCACAGGCCCCAACGCACCGAGGACGGCCTCTGTGAGCGTCCTGCTACTTGGAACCCGGTTCCCTCAGGTCGACTGCAGCGGTCGGGCAGCGTTTTCTCATTTCAAAGCTTGCAAAGCAACTGTGTGGACATCTGGCAGCTCGGTAAGGTGCAAGACAAGCCCGTCCCGTGGCGAGGTGCTGGTCGCTGCCTTGTCGATCAACGCCCTCTCCACAACCCTCACGAGCGCGTTCACCTTCGACTTCAACGCGCACCCCTCCAGCGCTGTGCTAACCAACACCCCCCAATCTGGAGCCGTATCCGTGTCGGTCTTAGGCTCGAACTTTGGCCTGGAGCGACTAACAGCCGCGAGGCACATCGGCGGCTCGGTCGTCGCTGCAACTACCTGGGTGTCTGAGTCCGCAATCCGTTGCAAAACGATGTCTGGGCGATCGTGGCGCCCTTGCTTGGCATTGACCGGCGGCTGGCTGACCAAGCCCGTGGTCCACACGCTCTCAGCGGGGCTCTCCTTCGCTGTGCCTGACTCCCGCTCCGTCGGCCCCGGCAACATTGCCACAACGGCGGCTACCAGCGTCACTGTCATTGGCCAGGGCCTGGGACTCCGCTACAGCAGTGTCCACGCCAGCCGTCTGAGTTGGTCCTCGGCCGCGTGCACAGTCTGGACCTCGGTGAGCAGTGTGCGCAGCCTTGCCGGAGCTGGTGTGGGACCGCAGCACCGCGTCAGCGTCACACTGAGCAACGCACTCGGCGGCACATCCCCCCCGGTGCTCTCATACAACATCCCCGGCCTCGTTTTCTCGGTCAACAGCGCCCTCTCCGGGGCCATCACTGTCACAGTGCTTGGTGCCCGATTGGGCGAAGCTCGCTACAGCGCTCAAGGCCGTGTGTCCGGAACCGCGTGGCCCGCGATGCGGTGGCTCGCTCTCACGTCGTTAGTGTGCAAGGTTGGCGCTGGCCACAACCATCAGGTCGCTCAGTCCACAGTCGCGCTGCTCCTGGGCTCGCACACACAGGTGTTGACCTACGACCGCTCCACGGCGAGCAGTGCAATTCGCGCCAACACGCCCACCACGGCGTCAGTGTCCGTCACTGTGCTGGGCCATGGGCTTCCCCTCCATGACGTGAGTCCCGCAGCTCTGCGCCTCGGCACAGTCGCCATGGCAACCATCTGGCAATCCAACTCCGCGCTGACGTGCAAGCTCTCCGCTCTGCAGGCACGCCTCACAGCCGGGATGGTGCTGACCGCCGCCGCCGCCAGAGATCATGAGGTGTCGCCGGACAACCAGGTGACCGCGAGGGTGGGCAGCGTGAACATGCCGGCCACGGGGTCCGTGCTGGTACTGCCGGCGACCGCAAGCAACCTGGGCGCATGGCGGTGGACACCGGCGATGGGGCGGTGGGGCACAAGCTGCGAGAGCAGTCACTGGGACTCGGACACCTCGCTCAAGTGCAAGCAAGCGAGTGGTGCGCGGCAGTCCTCGACGTTTGTGGCCACACTCTTGCGGCACCTGTCCACCGCCTCATCAGTGGTCAGCACCGACGGTGTCCTACTGTTCGCCTCGGTGATGGCCGGTTCGCGCTCCAACGTCCCAGGCACGGGCAGTGCGAGCGTGACCCTGCTTGGCGACCACCTGGGCCTCGTCGAACACACTCTCCCGCTGCACGCTGCCTTCATCTCCAAATGTGCCGCGACCTCCTGGACCTCGGACAGCTCTCTGGCGTGTAAGCCGCTGTCCTATCCGGCCCCACCTTCCGTGGTCGTGGACGGGCCGAACCAGCGGGACGCGCTTCTGCAGAACTCTGCCGTCACTGGCGCCGTGTCTGTGTCTGTGATGGGCATGGGTTTTCGCGTCTTGGTAAGGAACGGCGACGGGACCCCCCCCACCACCACCACCACCGCCCCCTCTTTCCCGCCCCCTCTCTCTTCTCTCCCCCCCCCCTCTCGTCTCTGTCACCGGTGCGTCGTGCATCTCCAGAACCAAGGGAGAGAAGAGAGAGAGCGGGGGACAGAGAGAGAGCGGGGGGCAGAGAGAGAGACAGAGAGAGGAAATTGCCTCCAGGAGACAGGATTTTGACAGTAAAACGGGCAGCCAGCCAAACAGCAAGACAGAAGACAGAAGACAGACAGAAAGGCAGAGAGAAGGAACGAAGAGAAGAAAGGACGGCAGAGGGAGCGCGCGCGCAGAGAGAGAAGGGATAGTTGCTGAGAGTTGCTTGGCATAGCTTTCTACGTTAGAAACCATTCTGCAATTGCGGAAGTAGTCGCTGTGCATCACGTGCTACGCCCGCACGCTCATCCTGATTCACCCAGGATCGAACCCCCACACTCCGAGAGGATGGGACTGGGGCCGAACTGACCTTCTGGACCTCGGAAAGCGCGTTGAGGTGCAAGTGGCAGAGCGGTTTCGGCTCCACCTCTGCCACTATCTCCGTGCTGCAACAGACAGGTGAGGCGGCGCAAAGCCCAAACACGATCTGACCGGCGGCGCGAAGCCCAAACACGATCTGACAACATCTGACGACCATCTCTCGCCCCCGCAGGCTCAGTCACCAGGCTGCACTCCTACGACATCCCCTCTGAGCCGCCGACCCTCGGCAACATCCTGCCCGCCACCGCAGCGGTCAGCGTCACCGTGAGCCCTTCAGGACTCGGCCATTCCCAGCTCTCCCATGGGGTTCGCGTGTCCGGCACGTCCGAGGAGCAGACACAGTGGGTGTCGTCCACATCCATTATCGTCAAGGCCTCTCTTGGCGCAGGTAGAGCGCGCTACTCTCTCTCTCTCCCTCTCCCTCCCTCCTCTCCTGCTGTCCCTGAGCACAACCTTCGGGCTGCCTCTCTCGCTCCCTCTTGAGTGAAGCAACCACTTCGGACACCGCCATGCTCTCCCAGAACACGACCTTCGGGCTGCCCCTCTCCACTCCCTCTTGCTCTCTCTCTCTCTCTCTCTCTCTCTCTCTCTCTCTCTCTCTCTATCTATCTATCTATCTATCTMTCTCTCTCTCTCTCTCTCTCTCTCTCTCTCTCTCCCCCTCCCTCATTCCCTCCCTCCCTCCCTCCCTCTCATGCACCTTCTCCCAGGCACGACCCTTCGCGCTCCTGCTGTGTCCGCCGCTTCAAATGACCAAATCGCCACTCTCTCCCGGACCGTCGTATTCGAGACGCCGTGTCTCTCCAGCGCGTCACGCCCCAACCACCCGAGCACGGCCGGCACTGCTGTCACAGTCCTCGGCGCCAACTTCGCGTCTCACGACCTGTGTCTCAACCTGAGGCTGGGACAAACGCCTGGAGGCTCCACAATGTGGCGCTCAGAGTCGTCACTGCACGGCAGGACGTCGGCGGGCGTCCACGCAAGGCGGAGGGTCTCCATCACAGTCAGGTGCACACAGCAGACGCAGAGATCTACAGCAAAACGTACAGCAGACGCAGAGTCTTACAGCAGACGCAGAGACATACTAGAGACATAGAGCAGACAGGGACATCTAACCTCCCTCCTGGTGTCCCAACCGCGCACAACGTCCGTCCCTGCGGCGCACCTCACCTCCCTTCCCTCTGGGGGTCCCGCTGCCTTGACTAACTCATGAACAGGTCACGAACGTGCACGATCCTGCACGTTGCCAGTTACGGCGAGGGCGGTGCTGTTGCTCTGGCAGCCCGGTCCAGGACGAACATGCCTCAGACTGGGAGCGCGTGAGTTTGCTTCTCCAGCACGACACCGTCGTTTGACTCCTTGTTCCCAGGAGCGTGACAGTGGTTGGATTTGGCTTCGGTGCCGGCAACTACTCGCGCGTGTCGCGTGGCGGGGGCTCTCACTGCGCCAACACAGTGTTTCTGTCAACAACCTCTCTCCGCCTCCGCTGCTCCCACGGCGGGGCCTCTTCCAGGACCGCTGTGGTCTCTGTCGGAGGACTAGTGCAGTTGACCCTGGTGGGCGCTCTCACGTTCAACCTCGCACACGCAGTCAGTAGCGTACGGAAGAGGCTGCTGCCAACAACCGGCGGGTACGCTGCGGCGTTGTGTTGCGTCAGCGAGTCAATGTCAGCGAGTCAATGTCAGCGAGTCAATGTCAGCGAGTCAATGTCAGCGAGTCAATGTCAGCGAGTC
>QUTJ01031368.1:0-11129 GCA_003573635.1 Goniomonas avonlea | reverse complement strand
TGAATCTTCAACAGGCGCGAGTAGGCTCGTTGGAATGAGCTCCTTGCTTCGATTCCAACGAGCTACTGCATGTCCTGGTTCCATGTTTCGTCGCGACATGAGATCCAGCGCAGAGGAGCTCCCATGTGGGAGCGCCATCGGCCATCGATCGAAACCGGAAAAAGGTTTTGTCCGGTTTATACGCGTTTTTTTTGGCTGTGGCGCAGTGCCACGGTGTGCCATGTACGATCTTAATATATCGAAAAACAAACAAACGTGCATCTACACACAGCGCCTGGCAGACTCGGACTCAATCGCGCACGACGCGATCGAGCTCGATACTGCATCCTGAAGCTCTGCGCTCGAGTTAATATTAGTATTAACGATATCGGGCCCGGGCCCGGGGTCCGAGTCACCGTATACCGGCGCGGCATGCAGCTGGCTGGCAATGAGCTGATATGCACGTATATAATAGTATTTTAAATATATATATTATCTACATGATTGCTCTACGCTGGTCGAGTGACACTGGACTAGTATACTGTACGTATATAGCTAGATCGGGTTGCCCACTCACGCAGCGCCAGTGAAAAATTCATGATATATTCAAGTTAATTGATCTTGGGAGTCGTTGAGACTCAGACTCGAGCGGAATTAGTAGTAGATGCCCCCGGGGGGGTCACGCTAGAGAGACCTCACACTGGCAGACCTGCTCGAGTGTAGCCAATGGCACTGAGGGAGAGAGTTTATTCAAACATCCTGGAAACCGCGGCCGAGCGGCCAACAATCACACCCTCCTACAAACTACTAGGCCACACTCCCCAAACTCCCACTGAGTTAAGGTGCGCGGGCGGCACTCATATCTAGCACTGTGGAGCTCAGCGGCTCGCGCCCTTGGTGCAAGTGCATTCATCTCTGTATATGTCTAATTTATTTATCACTCAGGGACTCAGTGACCCAGTGACTCTTGGACTGTCTCATTCAGAATTCTCTGAAGAGCTGTCCCACAGTGCGAGCCTGGATTGTCTGCATGGATCAACGGGTAGTCCAGGACCGTCCACGATCTCATACACAAACCACGCTCTGGTAGCCAATGTCGCGGGGACGGTCACTGGCAGAAGAGAATGCGTGCACAGGGAAAACTTCCGGAAAAGAACATGTGGCTCTGACAGAACAGTCCAGTGCACGCACACGGTGCTTCCAAGGGGCGGATCACGGTCGCACCTTGACAGGACAGTCCAATGTGCGGTGTTCCCAAGGAGCGGATCACGGTCGCACACCTTGACAGGACAGTCCAACGTGCGGTGTTTCCAAGGAGCGGATCACGGTCGCACCTTGACAGGACAGTCCAATGTGCGGTGTTCCCAAGGAGCGCAGATCATGGTCGCACACCCGAAGAGAAATCACGGCAGCTCAGGCTCGTGTGGCAATCTGGTGCTCGCTCGAGCATGACCTTGACGGAGAGAATCCTTGGAGGCCCTTTACCCTCTTGCAATCGATAGCTTTTGCCTTCGCTGAATAAATTCTGGAAGTGGCCGTCTTGCGTTGGAAAAGGGTGCTACCAAATGCTCTCGGACAGTGGTATTGGTGGCACAAGAGGACCACAGAACCTCACCTGCCACGAGCCTGGGTTACAAAAAACGAGCAAGAGGCTGCCGTACGCGACCTCGCACTTGGGCATGGCGGAGAGTGGTGTGAGTGGACAGTAGCAAGAGGCTGCCGTACGCGACCTCGCACTTGGGCATGGCGGAGAGTGGTGTGAGTGGACAGTAGCAAGAGGCTGCCGTACGCGACCTCGCACTTCGACATTGTGGATTGTGCATTTACGTGGCGCCGACGTGGCGTACTTGTCGTACAGCACACAGCCGTGACGCGCTTGTCGTACAGCGAGCGCACAACAGCCATCGGCGTGAGAGTGTACGTACGTCAGGCGCGACATGCTTGCCAGAGAGAGAGAGAGAGAGAGAGAGAGAGAGAGAGAGAGAGAGATTCGTGAAGGTGAACAGAGCGACAGGGGGCGTGCTGAGAACACGGAGGTGGGAAACCAAGAGAGGGGCAGCGACCTAGAGATTTCGGAAGTGAGGGGGAGGGAACGCAGTGTACAACACACAGCGTCGACATGATAGTGTAAGCGCGTCGGGCAATATGTAGCCGTACATGATATGCCATACAGTCGGCATGATACTGTACGCGTGTCGGACGATACGTCAGGTGTACATGATATGCCATACAGTGTACGCACGTCGGCAATGCTCGCGACCAGTATGTATAAGCGGCGACACGATATGCTTGCCATGCAGTGTACGGTGCAAAGCGCATTGCTTGAGTACGCACATCAGGCGTCGACATGACATGCTTGTCATAGCAGGTCGAGTTGAAGACATTCGGCCACTTATGGAAGCAGGGCTGGCTCGTGACTTCCCTGAGACACGTGCCGTGGAAGGTGAGAACCAGAGGCGGCAGAGACGCCAGGCCGGACGCCACGTAGCTGCCAGTCAGTCAGTCAGTCAGTCAGTCAGGCAGTCAGTCAGGCAGTCATACTGTCAGTCAGCACCCAAGTGGTCCAGCACCTCAGTCAACACCTCAGTTCGTCAGTCAGCACCTCAGTTCGTCAGTCAGCACCTCAGTTCGTCAGCCGGCACAACAATTCACCTCAGGTCGTCAGGCAGCACCTCGGCCTTCGACGTTGCGTCGAGTCAAGGAAAAGAACTTGCTCAAAGAGCAAACACAATCAAACTGAATCTCGATGACCCTTAAATCGCACAGCCACTGCGACATGTGCCTGAGAGTTGTGTGCTATACAAACGCTTCCACAGTGCAGGCGGTTCTTACCCGAAGGTCGACATGGTGGTCGTGACGAGCTCGTCGCACATTGCCAGCAGGAGGAGGTCGACTAGAGCAGTCGCGTGGCCTGAAAGCACCTGTCAATGCAGTGGTCAGTGGTTGCGATTGTGTGGCAGAGACGTGAGTGCCTTGTGTGTGCGACCACACCGGACAGACTAATGTCTCATCAAAACAAGGTGTTCTGTTGTGCGGATGGTCCGTTCACGCCTGCCACACAATCGCAACCGCTGAGGTCCAGTGTGGACAGACCATCCAGAGCCCTCACGTCGAACGTGAGAGATATGCAAGCTGTCAGAGAGCATGGCGGTGGCCAAACTCTTTGGCTGCGACCATGGACTCAGGCAGGCGTCTAAAGTGGGCAAACTTGGCAGCACTCTCACCTCGGCAATTGCGCAAAAAAACTCTTGGCACCTGACCGCTCAAAAGACGCTCACCTCGCAGGTCTCACCTTGCAGTTCTCACTGACCGCTCAAAAGAGGCTCACCTCGCGGGTCTCTCGCTCACCTCGCAAGCATAACTCACCTCGCAGGTCTCACTGACCGCTCAAAAGACGCTCACCGCGGGTACAACTCACCTCGCAGCTAACTCTCGCTCACCTCGCAGGTATAACTCTCACTCCGAAGTCAAAAGACGCTTACCTCGCGGAACTCACCTCGCAGGTCTAACTCTCGCTCACCTCGCAGGTCTAACGCTCACTCCGAAGTCAAAGGACGCTCACCTCGCGGGTAATGTCATTGGGCAAATAAACAATCGAGCTTGCACCGAGGGCCTCCTCCATCCGTTGCCGGATGCTTGTGTGGTCCGTCGCCAGGAAGTAAACCCGCCCTCGCCTGTCACAGAGGTTGAGCACTGCTCTGACGCCAGAGCAAGTACGCAGGTGCGCGCACCTCGGCCCTGCAGGCGCCACCAGCCCACACTTGGCATAAGCCTCTGGTTGGTCCGCCCAGGCAAAGTCGTCCCAGGCCATGAATGGGGCGTCGTGCGAGTGCATCGTGTTGGTCCGGACCTGATGTCGCCACGTCAGGGGCGAATGCTCTCAAGGGAAGAGAGAGAGAGAGAAACAACAGGACAACACTTGACCTGCAAAAGCGACAGGACAACACTTCCACCTTGGCTTGCAAACGAGAGGACAACACTTGACCTGCAAACCAACTGAATAACGCCCGGCCAGCCGT
The DNA here is from genome assembly GCA_003573635.1 of Goniomonas avonlea. NCBI lineage: Eukaryota > Cryptophyceae > Goniomonadida > Goniomonadaceae > Goniomonas > Goniomonas avonlea. The sequence continues at coordinate 7,131 of QUTJ01031368.1, read as the reverse complement.
TCTCTGTAAAAGCGTGCTGTCACAGCGACAACATCTTGTCGAGGGCGCAGCAGCCGTCGGACCAGAGTGCCAAACATGTCTCGGGTCAGCTCCTCCGGTATGCGCGACGAGTACGCCTGCCGCGGGGCAGTCAGTTTCAAACATGTCTCGAGTCAGCACCCCCGGAAAACACCAAGAGTACGCGCCTGCCGCGGGGCAGTCAATTTCTGGAGAGGCCGAAAAGACTCAACCTGGGATGTCTACGTGGCTTGTGAGCCAAGTGCTGCCTTGCGCGCTGTCTCGTGTGTGATGGACTGCTGTTGTGCTGACACCAAGGGGACCCAGTGGCACCCAGGAGTGCAGAACGCAGGGCACTCACCGGGTTGTGCACCAGGGCAGGGAGGTAGTACTGGTCCGAGAAAACAAAGAGAAACTGCGCAGGGTATTCCTTTGACAAGTCCTGGCATAAAAGGCTCGGAAATTCCTGACACAAGGGTCAAACACCACGCCAGTGTGAGACGCACACCACGCCAGTGTGACCAGAGGAACAATTGCACAACAGCAATTCCTTCACGTCCATCACGAGCAACAATCACACCAAGACACCACAGAAAGAGCAAAGTGGTCGCACCTGGGGGTTGTGCCACCTGGCCTGAAGTGAGATTCCAGCTCATGCCCGCACATGCCCAGACGCCGTGAGTGAGGTCGCAGCGCGGTCACAGGCACAGGCTGTCTTTGGCACAGGCTGTCTATGGCACAGCCAGAACGACAGCACGACAGCACGGAGAAGGGAGGTGGACATGGGGTCAAGGGGGTGGAGGCACAGGCACAGACTATCGCTGGCACAAACAGAACGACATGACGGAAAGGGGAAGTGGACCGGAAGGAGGGGGGGGGGGGCACAGGCACGGACACAGACAGAACGATAAGACAGAAGGGGTGGACCTTCGGGTCAAGGAGGTGGGAGGCACAGCACGGACTATCTATGCAGAGACAGCGACAAGGCGGAAAAAGGAGTGGACCTGAGGTCGAGGAGGTGGGAGCGGGCGGCGATGTACTCGCCCCCGAGGGCGCGGTGCACCTGCAGGCCGACACTCAGACACGGCTGCGACTCGCTACGTGCTGGATCAATTGTTGAGGGTGGAATGCCCGATACTCTTTTGAGAAGTCTTAATAATGGGAGCGTTCCCAATCCACCAGGAATCTTGACTAGAAACGATCGATTGATTACTTTGTCCATTCCTGGGCAAAGAGAGGTTGTGTCTTTTTTTCACCTCGGAGTAGTGCCAGCGGAGGTCGGGGGGCAGGAGAAGGTGGTGCACGAGCGCCACGTCTACAAGGAACACGCGGCCCGTGAGGACAGCAAACAAATACGCCGACACCCTGTCAGGCTTGGTCAGTGTTGCGAATAAGCTGATAGAGCACAGCGAATTTTCACGAAAAAGAAAACACAGCGAAGAGACGTCACCACGTGAAGGGTGTGCGTCAGGTGTCGCGTGACTCCTGAAAGATGTGCGTGCCAGTGTGTGCCTCACTGTCGCCTCGTGACCCAAATGTGCCTCACTTGTCACCTCGACACCTGAACTTTGCCCGGCGTCACGCAACCGGCAACCAAAACGGTGAGAAACGTACATAGATTCGATAACATTCCCGAGTCCAACCTCCCCGCTACCTGGTGCACGAGGTGAACTGCAGGAACTGATTTGCACGGGGCGACTTGCGCGAGTGGTCAAGCATGAGGTGATTTGCACGAGGTGTTCGGATCAAGAACGAGAGGAGAGTCTTACGAAAAATCAAGAACTTTGTGCGGCCGGAGAGTGCAAGTTCGCGAGCCTCCCCAGAACCTGTGTCCGCACGCTGTTGTGACGGTGTTACGCACGCACGCACGCACGTTGAGCGTGCTCTGACACAGCACCCACCTCTCGGTGGAAGGCTTCGTATTGCTCGAATGCCTCGGCTGTGTCACGTTCAATCTCGGGATCCACACTGTCAACAAGGAATGAGCAGGCCAAATTTGTGTGCACATGCGCGCGATAGTGTGAGCACCTGCGTCGCAAGCGACGGGAGAGCATTTGCCAATCGTCGCTAGGGACAGATGTGGTACTGAAATCCCACTTCTCCAACCCTGGCATCTGAACAGCTTGCAATAAACGATCATCGGTGGGACTTTCAGGAACGATTGAAAACTGGAGCAGGTCAACAGACTCGCTGAAGTTGTGTCACAAATACCTGGGGATAATGAGCACGTGGTGGCACTTTGCGCTGCTGTTGTTAGAGACAAATAAATATTTGTGGACAACAACGCTTACCACTTGGAAGCGGACAGTCGAATTGACACCAATTGGGATCCCGTGCGGGTCGACCAGCTTTGCAACAACCTGGTGGGTGCCTTCCGATAGGTCTGAAACTTGAAGCGTAGCTTGATGCTGTGTGATGGCCACGCCCATGTCCTTCCCATTGCCAAGAATACGTACCGCACCATCTAAAAAACGCATTAGACTACGCGCTGCGAAAAAACGCAAACACACCCTCAGGCATTTTAAAACCATCAACGACGAAGGACACCAGAACGGGGTTGACATTCAAGAGCCTGGAGCCGCTTCGGGGAGATGTGATCGTCACAGAGGCACTCCGTGTGCCTCCGACTGGCAACGAGCGAGTCAGCCAATCGCAACCAAAGCGACAGCATACCTAGAACCACGAAGCACACAAATCCCAACCACCATCTCATGGGGGCGGACCGAACGTCACCGAGCCGGACCCCAAAGTGAACTTAGTGAAGCGATCGATGCGCGTTAGCCAACCTTGGCTTCGAAACTCGGAAAAACATGTCAAACTCGTGGAGCTGTCACTTTGACGGAGCGCGCGTTGTCATTGGAGAAGAAGGCAGCAGAAATGTCCCTGGCCTTCGATGAGTACGGTCGTCCCTTTATTATTCTGCGGGAGCAGGCCCGGCAGTCTCGCATCCGTGGTGTTGCTGCAACAAAGGTGTGTCCCATCCGTCTCGTTCACTATTTGCTCACCCGTGAACTCTAGGCCAACATGCTTGCGGCACGCGCTGTGGCGAAGACTCTCCGTTCTTCCTTGGGGCCCAAGGGTGCGTTCGTTGGTTCCTAGTGTTCTCGTCATCACATTATATGCTCAGGGATGGACAAGATTTTGCAGAGCCCCGATGGTGACGTGACTGTCACAAACGATGGCGCCACTATTCTGGAGCAGATGGACGTTGAACATCAGATCGCCAAATTGATGGTTGAGCTGTCAAAATCACAGGACAACGAAATCGGTGATGGTACGACCGGAGTTGTGGTGCTCGCGGGTGCTCTCCTGGAGCAAGCCGAATTCCTTTTGGACAAGGGAATTCATGCGAACCGTATCGCCGAGGGCTACGAAAACGCGTGCAAATTGGCCTGCGACAACTTGGCCAAAATTAACAGTACCGTTGAGTTCTCCGTGGATAATCTCGAGCCCTTGATCAATGTGGCCATGACCACCCTCAGCTCCAAGATGTGAGCTCCAGTGCTCGCCGTTGGCGGATCTGACACCTTCCCAGTGTGAGCCGTTGCAAGAGGGAAATGGCAGAGATTGCTGTGCGTGCCGTGTTGGCGGTTGCAGATATTGCGCATAAGGATGTCAATTTGGATTTGATCAAAATCGAGTCCAAGGTTGGTGGCCGTATGGAAGACACAATGCTTGTTCATGGAATTATCCTGGACAAGGACATCAGCCACCCGCAGGTATGGTCACTGTGCTTGATGACTTCTCTGACCCGGATGTTCTCAGATGGTCAAGGAGATTCCTGATTGCAAGATGGCTATTCTGACATGCCCGTTTGAACCGCCGAAGCCCAAGACCAAGCACAGTATTCAAATCGACTCCGTGGAGAAGTACGAGAAGCTGTATGCTCACGAGCAGGAGTATTTCGTGGAGATGGTGAAGAAGGTCAAGGAGTCCGGTGCCAACCTTGCCATCTGCCAGTGGGGTTTCGATGATGAGGCCAACCACTTGTTGATGCAGAACCAGCTGCCTGCTGTGCGCTGGGTGGGTGGTGTGGAGCTTGAGGTGCGCGCACCCTTCCCCTTGTGGCGTTGCTAACATATCTGCCCACAGTTGGTCGCAATTGCCACTGGTGGTCGCATTGTGCCGCGCTTCTCAGAGCTGACTCCTGAGAAGCTGGGCAAGGCTGGGTTGGTGCGCGAGGTTGCTTTTGGCACCACCAAGGACCGGATGTTGTTCATTGAGAAGTGTTCCAACTCCAAGGCTGTCACCATTTTCGTCCGTGGCGGAAACAAGATGGTGTGAATAAGGCCTCCCCCTGTTGCTCAACCCTGACCTCGCCTTCAGATTATTGAGGAAATCAAGCGCAGTATTCACGACGCTCTTTGCATTGTGCGCAACCTGGTTCGCGACAACCGCATTGTGTTTGGTGGTGGCGCTGCAGAGGTTTCCTGCGCCCTTGCTGTTGGTGACGCTGCTGACAAGGTGTGTCCGACGGAGCCCTTTGTGTTGAAATGTTATGGCGAGAAGCTTGTCCTCTGTGGTTGACTCGCGTTCGTAGGTGCCAGACCTGCAGCAATATGCCATGCGTGCGTTTGCCGACGCACTCGAGACTGTCCCGCTCGCGCTCGCTGAGAACAGTGGCCTGTCCCCCATTGAGACCCTTGCCAAGGTGATTCGACTTGAATGCGATTCTCTATCCCATTTGCTTCATGTGATCATCTCATGTCTCGAATATGATTCCTTAAACGCGTTTCTCTTATCATACGACCAGTGGTTCTCTGCCTGCGATTTCCCTATCTCATGACTTGAAGTGAATTTCTTGACTTGAAAGTGATGCCCCCCATGGCTAGCACGCGTTCTATTTCTCGTGGCGGTGATGGCGTTGTCGCTGCGCATTTTCCGTGTCTGTTGTCTCTGGCGGATCCGATTATTATTTGGAGATGGACTGACTTCGTGGTGATTATTACTGGCGATTTAGGTGTGAGGAATGGCGGTTGAGAAGAGAATATCACGATTCGTTATCACTGGTTGTATCTGGCATCTTCTCTGTTATGCCTGCTGTGGTGCTTGCTTGCTGACAGCACGCTGCAGGTCAAGGCTGAGCAGGTCTCAACCGGCAATTCTCGCCTGGGTATTGACTGCATGATGCGCGGCCACAATGGTTCGTCCTTGTTCTCTTCCACTTTTCGTGTTCTGTCTTTCCGCGGGTGGCACTGTATCTCGAACACGTGGTAGTTCGCGTGTTTGGTGTCTCAACGAGGAGCACTGGACTTGATATTGCGTATGTGTCGGCGTTTTGCGTCCTTCTGTGTGTCGGAGTTCGCAGGGCGCTCCGTCGGCGACACTGTGTACCTCGTTTGTGCCCGTGTGTGTCTGACACTGTGTCCCTCCGCCCGTGAGCGACTCCCCTCGCTTGTGCCCTTGTGTGTCTGACACTTGTGCCCTTGTGTGTCTGACACTTGTGCCCTTGTGTGACACCTTGTGCCCTTGTGTGTCTGACACTTGTGCCCTTGTGTGACACCTTGTGCCCTTGTGTACCTTGTGCCCTTGTGTGTCCGACACTGTGCCTCCGCCTGTGAGCGACCCCTCGCTTGCTGCGGCAGCCTTGATTGCTGCTGTAACATGGCTGATTGCTGCTGTAACATGGCCGCACAGACATGGAGAAGCAGCTTGTGATTGAGACCCTTCAAGGCAAGACGCAGCAGTTCCTCCTGGCGACACAGGTCGTGAAGATGATTCTCAAGATCGACGACGTCATGCAGCCGTCAGACGCCTCATAAGCGCTCTGACCCCCCCCGCCACTACTGCTCAAACACAAAAACACGCCCCCCTCAGCACAGTCCTAAGGAGGCGTCGAGGCTACAAATGGCCTCCTCCAACTCTTGTAGGGCCTTTTAGGCAAAAGTACGCGCCGTGGGAGGCGTGCCGAGCGTTCTCTGACTCTCGTGTTTTCTGTAATGGCAAAAAACCTGCCGCCTGTGGCCAAAGGCGACGAAAATAAAACCCAAGTGTTTTCGCAACCCAACTCGCCGAATGTGTGCGCTCTCGCGAAGAGGGTTGGACGAGGTGCCACCCCTGTGCACGGTGGCTGGGGCGCCAAGGCCGCTGCGCACACTCTCACTCTAGCGACGAGGCCGCTGCGCACACACTCTCACTCTAGCGACGGTGGCTGGGGCGTCAAGGCCGCTGCGCACACTCTCACTCTAGCGACGGTGGTAGCGACGGTGGCTGGGGCGTCCGCTGCGCACACTCTCACTCTAGCGACGTGGCTGGGGCGTCAAGGCCGCTGCGCACACTCTCACTCTCACAGCGACCTCGTTGCCACCGGGCCGCGAAGGCGACAGTTGCGGGTCGGCCAAGTTCGCTGGCCAATCGCATACAGCGGCAGGCGAGCTGGTATTTGATCATTGAGGAATTCGATACAGAGCTGAGACTACGGTGATTTGCTGCAGACAGGAGGGATTTGTGATCCATATGATAGTACAGGTACAGGGGGGTTTAATGGCAGGCCTGAGCTTCCGAGCCTCGGAGTGTGGCACTGATTCGATTATCGCGCACCCTGCCGTTTCACGGCCGGTCAGCCTCTGCAATCCCTGAATCATTTCCTCCGCTACAATCCCTGAGTCGTTTCCGAAATCCATCCTGAGGCTAACGAGCCGATGCACTTTAGATTGTCGCCCCTTTCTTCACGGCAGTCGTGTCCAGAATGTACGCCAAACGCGATCGGGCCACGACTTGGATCGCGACTGCCCCCGCTCTCGTTGATAGGGACGACAACCGCAGGAGGACAGCACACCAAGCACTGCAGTGGAACAAGCACTGTAGTCCAAGCACTGCAGCGGAACAAGCACTGCAGTGGAACAAGCACTGTAGTCAGCAGATGGAACAAGCTCTGCGGGCGGAACGAGCACTGCACCGGACGAGTCTAGGAGCAAGTATTGTACCAGACAGTCCGAGATAGGTAGATCCACTGAACGAGATAAGCAGAACAGTAGATCCTTCCGAGACCATCCGAGATCAGTCGATCCTTGCACGACGTATGAGAGAAGTAGCTCCTTACGAGACGGTACGAGGCAGGTAGCTGGGACGAGGTCACGGAGCAACCACAGCCTGGGCACCCGCAGCCGCACCACCCCCAGCACCACCCGCAGC
>QUTJ01031367.1:0-11126 GCA_003573635.1 Goniomonas avonlea | reverse complement strand
CTCCAGGACGCGGGCAGCGTTGGCCGGAGTTGTAATGTTGAACCACACAGCGAGCGAGTTGCCGTCCTGGGGGTACAACGAGCTCCCGGGGTTGTCTCGGAACGCTCCTTTTGCCTCGTCCCACAACGACCTGCCCACGGCGGCCACAAGCGCCTCCGCCGCGTCCCGGAACTGGGTGGCGGACGCTGTGTCGTTCATGGCAGAGGCAAGGACGGCGCCTGAGCGGAGGGCCTGAACCAAGAGCGCGTTGGCGGCGATGTTCTCCCCACCCTGGCCGGACCTGGCCCAGTCAGCCGTTGCGTCGACGACCATCAGGCCAGAGGTGGAGTTGACTTTCGCGAGGGAGCCGCGCAAACCAGCCTTGTAGCGGTCGAATATGGACGTGAGCCAGGCGAGACCTTGCGCTTGCTCCGCGTAGCTGTAGACAAAACTGGTGCCGATGAGCGCCCAGAGGTGATAGGTGTCTGACGCCCACGTGCCTTTGCCGTGACAGGAGGCGCCCTGGGGCGCACTGCAAAAGACAGCAGGACCAACATAAGGCAGCTGGCCAGTTGTTGTCTCTTGAAGAGCGTACAAGGTGTTCAGCGACTGGATGGAAGAGTCGATATCGCCAGTGGTGGCAAATGCAGTGGCGACACTGACGCCCATATCTCCCGGCCAGATGGTGCGATCACGCTTCGCACCATCAACAAGGAGCGATTTCCCAACACCAACCAGGATCCCATTGTTCCAACCCTCAGGGGGAGGGCCCCACTGTCGCCCGTGTGCCGGATCGATTGTGCACAGCTGCACGGTGTAAGCGGCGGCGTACCAAATCTTATTGAGCAAGTCATCGCTGGAATGGAAATGGTTCTTGTAGTCGGATGGGACTTCCATCGTTGGTGCTGCAGTAAAGTAGAGGCTGACTCCTAAAATCTCCACCTCTCCCGCAGACTGCATCAAAATATTGAGGTAGCGGAACCCCCCGCGCAAATGCTGCTTCGACACAGAAAAATTGGTGTTGGGGGTTATGAAACCACTGGTCAGCACACCATCAGGACCGCTCCCGCCATTTGAGTGGTCGCCAGCAAAACTTTGGTTGGAATCAGTGCAGCCGCCGACCGCAGACGAGGGACAGGCAGCATAGTCGGTCGACTCAGAGAAGGCCAGGCCGACACTCTGAGAGTTGTCTGAGGCAGCGCCAAATTCAAGTGACACCCAACCACCAGTATTCTTGCCGAAATCCAGGACAGCAAACGCTCCAGAACCAGAGAGCTTGAGGGGGAGGGGGGCGCTGCTGTTTTCGGCGGTGCAATTCTGAGACAGCCATATGCGCACCGGCGAGATTTCACGCTTTGAGGGCGAAAAGTTGTTCGCATCCCATGGAGCGTCCGACCTGACGTTCTCTGCCAAGATAACACACAGATGGGCTCCGAGAAGGAGCAGCAACCCCCAAAGCAGGATGCCGCTGGTGCCCATTTTTTGCCAACGATCTGCTATCGTGGTACGGTACTGTACTAGTACAGTAGTGCAGATGATCAATCTCGATTCTTGGGAGATTGGGTGTCAGGCTTTCGAAACTCCAATCGTTCTACGACCCATGGCAGAGATCCCTCTCTCCCAGTTCCGCCAAGAAGGCGGGCAAGTGGTTCTCGTTGTTGTCGCTGCTTTCATTGTTTTTGATCTTTTGAGTCATGTGCTGTCGAGCACTTTCGTAAAAACGTACCGGGGGTTTGGAAGTTCTGAGCGTCGCAGATGGCGGCAATATTGCTGTTCCACAATCCACGCTGTGGTGTGTGTTGCATACAGTCTGTGGTCAATATTTCACTCTGGAACCTGGAACAATTACATTGTTGGAAAAAATGAGGTGCACTTTTCGCATAACTTGTTCAAAGATTCACTCTCGTCAGGCCATGCTCGGTTTCATGTTGGGTTACTTCATCGAGGACTTTCTGGCATCAGTTCCGAATCTACTGAAGTACCCGAGCGAGATTTTGCACCACTGCCTCGCGATTGGCCTCTGTAGCTCGTTCTTTGTGTTTGATCTGCGTGTGTTGGCATCGTAGGTTTCTGTCGGATTTGTTGTGGGTTTTGCTGATCATCTCACAGGTTTGCTCCTCCATTTTGGTTGTTTGAACTTTCGACAATCTTCCTCAATATTACATGGCACTGCATCAAATTGGGTCTTGAGGGGACCATAACAGTGTTCGTCTCCAAACTGCTCTTCGCGATCACCTTCATCGGCTTGAGGATTTGCTTCTTTCCATTCGTCGTCTTTGCACTGCAGGAAAATGTCACAAAACAACATCCGGATAATTTTTATATGCGATGTGTAGTTTATGGGCTCATGTGCCTTTTTTTGTTGCAGTGCTACTGGAGCATCAAAATTGTCAAGCAGGTCGCGCGCCAGCTTAAGTTGATTGGACCGGACAAAAAGCGTTCCGAATGAGCTCTTGCGCGTCAAAAAACTAACTCTGGAGAGTTATTGGGTTTCTAAGGGCACAACTTGTACATGTGAAGAATGCTCTGTCCCGTCTTCGCCAGCTCTCGTGTTCCTTATATTAAAATATCCGATGGCTTGCGCATTGTCCATGAAGTGACAAGTCGATTTAATTGTCACACACGCCCCTTCTTTCCCGTTGGAACCTTGGACATCACCGCTGGTGACCACATCGCGAAGAAAACCTCAGGACGGGCAGGAGAGTCCCAGGAGAGGGCATCGACCAAAACCCGAAGATTTGGTTCAATCAACTTGTTTTGCACATCGACGATGAGGAACCGACCCTGGACGACTAGCCAAAGGAGCCACATGCCGAACGGTTCATGTTCCGGCCCAGCTTGGCGGAAGACCACAGCGCAGCCGCCAAATGACGAAGGACGACCCGCGCTTGCGGGTATTGCACGACGAACATCGACTTCGAAACTATCAAACGAAGATCGCCAAAGTGTGTAGACTCGGAACGCGGACAAGCCTTTTCTGGAGCCCGGGCCAAGAGGTTCTGGTTGGTTGCAGACAAAGTTATCGCCGTCCCAAACCTCATAAAGTTCCTTCAGTGTAAAGTTGTGACAAAAGTAGCTGCGCCATTGTGACCGAAAATGAGGATCCAAGCAAAATTCCACTTCCGGAAATGTTCGCGCTTCTTCTCGACTCAGCTCCTGGTGCTCATCCAGAGAGATCTCAACTGAGAAGACTTCCCCAGTTCCATCGTCTCGGTCAAAGTTGCACTCGCACGCCAAATAAGCTGGTGGGATGCCCCCCCGTTTCACAAACCGGCTTGCACATCCCTGGGCCAAGACAGACAGAGGCGCCACGACATTAGCGACAAGGCAGGAGTGGGAACTAGGAAATGCAAGGAGCGCATGATCGTCTGACTGTTGATCGAGTGCCCCACAATCGTCGTCGACTGCTTCAGGAGACAGCCAAAACAAGCCGTTGCTCACGATAGCAACAAGATCGGGCTGTTCGAGATGCTCGCCGACACCCGAATACGGGCCACGCAGAAGTCCCACGAAAGCCTCCACGTTGGCGACATGTGCTTCATACTCACGATCGACTGTTGTTCGCTTTCTGGAAATTTGCTTGCTCATCGGCACTTGGAACTCCGAACTGAGTCTCAGACTCAGTTTCTTGGAAGCCGGCGAAATCCAAGATCGGCTTTGCTTGTGTGAGCTGCGTATGAGCTCGACCTGTCAAGACCCTCAAAATCGGTTTGAGCGCGAAGGATCCAAGGACCAAGCAGCGAACCATGGGCAAACACACAATCGTACGCTGGCGACCGATGATCAGTTGAGAAACTAATTTATTGCAGGTTCTCGCGCAAATGACTGGCGACCTTAAATCTCGCACTTTCTTGGACTTCGAGAGTGTTCCTGCCGCAATGGATGGTGCGTCGGACTCAGTTGCGCGCGGGGCTGATGTGTTACTTGGCAGGAGTCTGTCACATGTTTGAGCAGCATCTGAAGGCGCGGAATCCGAATCAGCGCAACTTGACCTATGATGTTGCTGATCTGTTTGGGTACATCGATGGCTTGGGTGATCTGAGCTGCTTGTGGTTCGTTCTCCAGTCGCTTCAGACCGGGTCTGACCATTTTGCAGTTATGAGGCAAGTTTGAACGCATACCAGCCATTCAACCGGCAATGGATCAAGGAGCGTGTCCTCGCTCATCTGCAGAGCGCAGCACAGAAGTAAATTGAATGTTATTGTCTTGCGGCGGCTGCAATGCGGCATCATCGCTTCTTCAACGCAGAGAAAACTTGCACTCGGACCGTTCTAGGGGGACTGTGCTCACTCGAACAGGCCGAGAGGGGGGAAGGCAATAATTTTCATTGTCTTCGTTTGTGAGTGTGAAGTGATGACTTAAAATGCGTCGAACGACGGTTGATGGAGAATGGAGAGGAACGCTTTTGCTTACTCCAAACCAGCCCAAGTGAGAACCTTGATGGCAGTCTGCAGGCAGAACAGTCAGTGAGAGTACGATACTGTTATGGATCCTGGCGAGAACTCTCAAAGAAGAAAAGAGTTTGCGGGATGACGCGAGGAATCCTCACCTCGTAGCCGAGGAAGCATGCAGCGTTGGCAGGGAAGGCACGCAACATGACAGCGTTGAATCCACGGTACAGCGAAAAGAACCCCTCGCCCTTCATCACCTCAGCAAGGACAGAGCGCATTCCGTGAGGGTACTTGCCGGCCTCAGCCACCTAGCCGTTCGATCAACAGACCACAGAGGGAAGCGGCAAAAGGGTTGATGGAACTATCCAAAGTACCTGATAGCGGGATTTGAGAGCATCGATGGGCAACGCCGCTCCCCAGTTCAAAATACCAGCGCAGCCACCAGCGAAAAGGGTTGCAGCCACACCAGTCTTGCCAGTCTCTCGATCGCGCAGGTTGACCTTAAGGAACTCATAGGTTGAAAAGTAGAATGCAGATGCGACGCTGTCACGGGCCATGGTGCCCCAGAAGCCACGACCGACGTTCCTGTTCAGTGTAAATTCCCGCATTCAGACTGAATGAAGGTGCCTTACGTAATACCACCTTCGGCGTACATCTTCTTGATTGTGTCTGCCGTACCCCCAGTGAACCTGGGCTTGATGCCTTGTTCTGCCTGGGCGGACTGCACCTGCAGGACGCACTTGACGCGTTCGCCAGGGGCCAGAATCGGAGTCGTGAACAATCCTGAAACGGCACCAGCCGCACCAATCTTGATAAGGTCCATCCCTCCAGGGTTCTTGAAAGTGTCCTCGTTGGTGAACATGTTTTTGCCGACACCGTAACCGAAGAAGCACAGGGCATACATCGGTGTGACACCCATCACTGGGACAAACATCCCACGGTAAAGACCAAGAACACCATCCTTGGCCACGGTCTTCCTCGCACAGTCGAGCACTCCGGCGTACGGCGGGGGCTTACCAGGGGTGACAACCTGCGTCTGCAAGCGGACCTTGATGGTATCAAGGGGATGTCCAGTCACGACGAGGCAGACACCGCCAACGCCACCAGCAATAAACGACTTGAGAAGCCCAGGCTGCGCTTGGGCTTGCGATCCCTGCGGCAGTAAATGAGTGTTGTTCCAATGGACACACACAAGCGTACTTCCGGTTCCGACGACATGTCACACGTTCACAAGGACGGCGTAAGGACAAGCCCTCAAATACGCAGCTCATACGTGACGACCGTAGTGTAACTCGAAAGTTTGAGTCGAAAGTAATCGAAATCGGTAAGTTTCAGTAAGTCCCGCTGATCAGGAGCGTGCGATGGGTCGAAAACGAGACGCAGCCGGCGCTGAGAAAAGCCCGCAATCAAAAACGGAACAAGCGGGTGGGCCCAAGAAGAAAAATCGTTGGCGTAATCGGATCTCTGTGGTTGTGAATCAGCTTCCATACACAGCAACAGAGGATGAAATCAAAACTTTTTTCGAAGAGAACGGTTGTGGAGAAGTTGTCGTCAAACCAGTGGTTTCAGAGAGCAAAGGGTTTCGAGGTGCTGCTGGTGTGTGTGAAGCCGCGTCAGTCAGTGACATTCGCAGGGATCGCGTTTCTCGAGTTGAAGTCCCAGGACTCGAAGGCCGCAGCCCTGGCTTTGGACGGATCAGAATTTCAAGGTCGAACCATCAATGTCGCGCCCGAGCTCGATAAACACCAACTGGAGGAAAAGCAAGCTGAGAAGGCTGAGAGTGGCAAGGTTGGCCAACCCTACCAGTTACCTGTTACCGACCGCTGACACAATGCAGGTGAAGCTCACTCCTGAGCAGGTCAAAATTCTCATCATGCGTGCAGTCAAGTTTAGCAAAGGTCGGTATTTTCGTCGTGCTCTCTCTTTTTATTGATCACCAACCCGTCTATTCAGGGGCACTGAAAAAGGAGGATGTGGACGACCGAGTTGCGGCATATTTTGAAAATCTCTCCGAAGATATTGTGTTGATGGTGTGTTTCTGCTTTTGTTTGCGATCATATCCCAACCTATTTCAGTCGCTGCGGGATTTTGCCGATGTGGACCGCTCAAAGTTGAAGAACCCAAGCGCCTTTCTGATGGGGCTCATCCGAAAGCGCGAAATGCCTGAGGAAGAGCCCGAACCACCCACTAAAAAGCGCCGAGATCAGGATCGCGGGCGCGGTAATTCTTCTGCGCGTGGAGGACCCCGCGGGCGTGGAGGATCCCCGGCGAGTCGGGGCTTTGGGGACAGAGGGCGAGGTGGGGGTCGAGGCATGCGTGGTCGGGGCGACGGTCCGGGCAGTGGGCGAGGTGGCAGGGGGCGAGGTGTTGGTGGTCGGGGTCGGGGTGATCGGGGGCGTGGCGGTGGGCGTGGACGCGGTCGAGGAAACAATCGTGGCAGCCGGTAGCGATGAAGAGAATATGCGGCTTCCGCAGCTCTGAACACGTAAATGCTCACGAAAATTGTTGTCCAAAAGCCCCACACACGAATTGACACAAAAGCGACAATTCTAGGTTTCGATCGGGAGTACCCTAGGTCATCAATGTGTCGGACAAGCGCTCGGAACACCAACTGCCATGAATCAGTGCCCCCTCTCCCGCTCTCCTTTGCTCCCTCTCCCTGTGTAACTTCAAGCAAGCTACTTCGCACCAGATAAGCTTGACGATGCCTGCATCCATAATCAGGACCAAAGATGGCACCGGCCTCGGAGATCAGACCTGGTCGAGCCAGCCAGAGAGCGTCGTGCCTGTGCCTGTGTCTGTGTCTGCCCGTGTCTGTGTCCGTGCCGTGTCCGTATGGTCTGTGTGTCCGTGCCTGTGCGTCAGTGTCAGTGTCAGTGTCCGACGGGCAGTGTCGCGCCAAGTTGAACCTGTCGTTGACAACTGAGCGGTTTGTTCACCTTTTTTCCTTGTTCCCAGGCATCCCGGCGTGTAACGATTGTCTGCCACGTGCCATTCCGTCTCCTCTCCCTCTCTCCCCTCTCTCTGAATGGCTTGAATTCTCTCTCTCTCTCTCTCTCTCTCTCTCTCTCTCTCTCTCTCTCTTTCTTGCTCTCTCTCTCTCTCTCCCCGCCAGTCGGGCCAAGCAACTCCTGCTCTCCTCTGCCAGGTAGCATCTCTCTCCTATCTCCCCCTCGATCTCGCTCTCTCCCTCTCTCCCTCTCTCTCTGCACTCTTAACCTTAGGTGCCGCTCGTTCGGTCTCGCACTCTCCCTAGATCACTCCCGTCCCTGAAATCATGTGTACGATCCCTGAGTCAGGAAATTGAGATATAACGGCACAGATCCAGACACCAGGGCCTCGAGAGGCCTACATCTCTCTATTTATTCCAAGGCTCACAGTGACAAATGGAGGGCCCGAGGATGTGTGTGTGAGAGAGAGTTTATTCAAACATCCTGGAAACCGCTGAGCGGCCAACAACACCCCTGGGGGATTGGTCCAGGTGCAAACACCCTGAAAAGACCAGAAGAAAAGACTGCCAGGAGAGAGACGGACAGAAAGGTGAATAGAAAAAGAAAAAGGCGCAAAAAAGGCGAAAAGGGGGGAACGAAAGTATAATCAACGCGGGTTCGCCGTACCAGCCTAATAAAACCAGCCCCCCGCTGGTTTTGTCCCAGGCACGAGCTCGACTAGCAGCTACTAGCTAGCTAGCTAGCGAGAGAGTACTCAGAGTGGATTCGACAATATATGCGATACGATAATATTCCGTTAGTGCGACGATGGCTGCGCAGCCGGAGGACCACACCCCGCTGACCCCAGGTTGGAACCAACAAGCAGAAGGCAACGTTGACCAACGTCCTCCTGAAGGAACGTTTTCGCCTCCCAGACTCTCTGAAACCTTTCTCGGGCCGTCGGACTCTCCTGGGATTCAGTTCAGCCCTTCCAACCCACAGGCCAAGCCCGACTTTCCTGCGCCACCTGTTGGACCTGCTTCATGGTCCCAACAGGTGAAATCAGGGTGGGTGATCAAACAGCAATTGAATGTCGTTGGGAAACGGGTGCAACGATGGGTTGTTCTTCGCCTTACCAGCGCTGGACCTGAGCTGTTGATCTTTCAAGATACCAAGGGAATCGGACAAAAGACTATCCCTTTGGTTGGTGCAACTGTTGAACGAAGTGCCCTTGAGCGCGGACAGTTTGACCACGTTCTCACAATTCTGCTCCGAGCAACGGGTGTCGGCCACGAACGGGTATGCACAGTTGAAGCTGGACCGCCAACTGATTGGTTTCACAGAATTCACTGGTGCTGTGCTTTCAGAGCCAGGAGGAAATGATTGAATGGGAGCGGGCCCTGAATAGAACCATCAGTGGCGTTGATGGCCCTGTCACCCCTGGTAAACGTTCTCAGTGCCACTTACTGTGTCAAGTTGTAACTTGTCGTGCAGGGAGGCTGCTCCTTCGTTTCCAAATTTTGCACGCAAAGAATATTCCCGTGAGTATCGCCACCTATTTGACTTTGA
Organism: Goniomonas avonlea; assembly: GCA_003573635.1. Lineage (NCBI taxonomy): Eukaryota > Cryptophyceae > Goniomonadida > Goniomonadaceae > Goniomonas > Goniomonas avonlea. The sequence continues at coordinate 2,257 of QUTJ01031367.1, read as the reverse complement.
GGTTTCCAAGTACGTTTTCATCCGAGTTTGTACAGGCTGGTGACTGGAATGGGCTGGCGGACCCGTATTGCATACTCAGCATTCATCGTGACGATGGCCCAAGCCTGGCTCTCCGGGTAGGTCGGCTGTTCGTATTGACTAACATGTTGAATTTCGCACAATATTCATGTAACAAAATCCCCAGACCCACACTGTGCCCAATACCGTCAATCCGGTCTGGAACGAAAGCTTCTCGCTGGAGGTGGAGAGGTCTGACCAGCTATTGCTTGCTGTCTGGGACCGCAACAGCATGCGACGCGACTTTCGGCTCGCCACCTGGGGTGTGAAGGTGGACAACTTGTTGACTCCAGAGATGTGCGGAGGCTCTCGGGTGCGTCTGTCGTGCTCCATGGCTTGCCTCGCCTGTTGGCTGCTGGCACACTCGAGTGGTCACGTCGTGCGCAAGAGATCTCCATCCACTGAGAGAGATCTGTACCATATTGCAACCTGCAAGTCGAGGCAGTGTGTGGCAATAGGCAAGTGTGCACAAGGCTGAGGTAACAGGTTCACACTGCCACGACTTGCACGAGGTGGCAATGCAATACGCAAAGGGAGTGGTAAACAACCTCGACTTACACCTCGCGCGCGAGGTATCTGTAAGGTAGCGTGGAGACCTGACTCTAGTGGATGTGAATTTAACATGAATCACGGCAAGTCACCCTAGCCCCCCTCCTCTGTCTCCCCCTCTCTCTCTCTCTCTCTCTCTCTCTCTCTCTCTCTCTCTCTCTCTCTCTCTCTCTCTCCCCCCCCCTCTCGCTCATAAGCAGCAATCGGATACTTTACTCAGAACTGCGGGTTCAGTTCTTTCGAGTTGCCTCTTGACGCTAGACCGCAGTGGATGCCGCTGACAAGCAGCAAGGGCAAGCCCGGAGGTGAAATTCGAATAGCAGCAGCAGTGCAAGATTCGGAATCCGATCTCCCCCGCTTCGTTGTTGGGTATCGCGTACGTATCCTGTTCTATAGCAGCAGCAGTGCAAGATTCGGATCCGATCTCCCCCTATTCGTTGTCGGATATCGCGTACGTATCGTCGTTTCCGCAGTGTATGGTGCATGGAGGAGGACGTGGCGAGAAAGTGCGTGCAAGCACAGTGCAGGCTGTGTCCATTGAGGTGTATGGTGAATAGAGGAGGACGAGACTACCTCTGTGCAGACTGTATTCAAGTTGAATACTGTGTGCAGTGTGCGGTGTGGGGTTGAACTCGCCTCTCTGTGTTCCTTCTCATGTGTATGCGCGGTGTCGGAGTGGGGTTGAACTCGAGCTGTCCCTCCCTGTGTTCCTTCTCATGTGTATGCGCGGTGTCGGAGTGGGGTTGAACTCGAGCTGTCCCTCCCTGTGTTCCTTCTCATGTGTATGCGCGGTGTCGGAGTGGGGTTGAACTCGAGCTGTCCCTCTCTGTGTTCCTTCTCATGTGTATGCGCGGTGTCGGAGTGGGGTTGAACTCGAGCTGTCCCTCCCTGTGTTCCTTCTCATGTGTATGCGCGGTGTCGGAGTGGGGTTGAACTCGGAGTGTCCCTCCCTGTGTCTCTTCTCATGTGTATGAGCACGTGGCGAGAAAGATGGAACCGGTGGAGTTGCTCTAACTACCTAGATGGTCAAAGTATGAAAGAGAGAGTGGGGGGGGTCAAGCCGAGAGAGAGAGAGAGGGAGAGAGAGAGATGGAGAGAGAAAGAGAGAGAGAAAGAGAGAGAGAGAGAGGGAGGGAGGGAGGGAGGGAGAGAATTCCGTGCTCGTGCACCACGGCAGCGTCATCGGGAGTGCAGCTATCGAACTGACTCATATGTTCCCACGCCCAGCATGAGGCGTTGTTCCTGTCATAGAGGCAGTGGTGTAATGAGTGGAGAGCAGCGACGTGTCCGGATCGTTGTTGCTTGTTCTAACGGCTCTGCAGGAGGGAGGCGCCATAACAGTGCTGTCTCTCTCTCTCCTCCCTCTCTCACACCCGCTGCCTCCCTCTCCCTCACTCCTCCCGTACAGATGCACTCGTCTGGGCTCGGGGCGTTCTTGCGGCATCCAACATTCGGCCTTCCAAGACAAGAGTTTGACCTCTTTGAGGTATGTCGCAACGGGTGCGACTTGCGACGTCGCCGACACGAGTGCCATATTTGCTCTGCCTACTCACATAATGAAGAGCCACTGCGTCCCGTTCTCTCGCACAGTCCCTCCCTTCTCCCTTCCTCCCTCTCCGTGTGCGATTCTGCCTCTCGCGCCCCCCCTCTC
>QUTJ01031366.1:0-11123 GCA_003573635.1 Goniomonas avonlea | reverse complement strand
CACACAGCCCATGGCTGAAAAACGACAACACCCTGGCTACGCTGCATTGAGCTGCCACGCGCATTGCCGGCCATCGCCTGACCACGCTCGCCGTGGAAGGACGAACGGCCACAGGACGGTCTCAAGCAACGGAACACCCATGCGACGGATAGACAGCAAGCACACACACAAGGCAAAACCGAGGGTCGACACCACAGGTGACGCACACAAAGGTCATGACCAACCCGGCCCTCCTTGAAGGCGTGCTCCCCCAGGATCCTGGCCCACTGCGTCCCGTGCTCTTTCACCCCYTGTCGCAGCCACTTCTCCTCCTCCTGCGCGCAAGCCCCGCCCGTCACCAGACAGTTGACCACATTTCAATCAGGCTGCAGAATGTTCGACTACCTACTGCTCGCTTTACACCAGAACAAAAGTCTGCATTGAGCCACTGAACAAAATCTAAAATGTAATACAATATCGGCGTTCAATTGATCAAATAGACAAACCTACCACAAAGTTGACAGGAGTTGCAGACATCTTACCGTTGACCAACTTGGTTTTCGACCTTTCCCGCCTGATATTCTCCGTCTCTGAGGGGCCTTCTTGTGCTGTGAGGATGAACAAAGCGGTGAGCAACCACAGATAGCACACGCGAGAATAGGCGTAGACTTGCTGCACCTGAGTATGATAGCGCAGCAAGCCACATTTCAACAAAGACCTGACCTTGGCAGCAGGACACGAACCCGACTCCGCCGACGATGATCGAACTGACCCTGAAGACGAGTCCGTTGATGATGAGGAGCCCGAGTCGACGTCAGCTTCCGAGTCTGGGTCCAAGGCTTTGATAGGACCCAAATTGCTCACTCGCCTTCGCTGTCGAAAGATGTTACCGTCCGAGTGGGGGTTGCACGACAAAGTATGAAACCAGCACAATGAAACCAAGATGATCCTGTTCGATGATATGCTAGCCGTCACACAAGGTTTGCCAGGAACGGGAATAGTTAATACCAATTCCTGCACGGATGCAGCTTTTTCAAATTTGCTTTTCGAGGACGCGTTCCGCTGGCTGTCCATGCACTGAACCAAAAACCTCAGCAGTATTCGATCGTCCATCAAACTGTCGCCCTCCACATAACAAGTGTCTTCATCTGCGAGCTCCTCTGAGACCTGGATGTTTGTTATGAATAGATCATGGCAATGAGATCCGGTCCGACAAAGACGTGCATCGTACTTTCTGCTCTCCGGCACATTTCACACTTCTTCGCAGATTGCAACTCCCCGTTATGGTTGGCCAGAGGCTCGAATCTCGCGGTTGCCAGCAGCAACAACAAGTAGGACTCCAATGAACATGATCTCGTGCCTATTTAATGAGGGAATCGATTCTGGGCGGGACAGGAAAAGGCGCCATTCAAGCCCCAGGTCAAATCAAAGCAGTTTCTCGCAAAGTCGGTGTTCAGGCCGGGGGAGCGATTGGCAGAAGGTACGAAATGAACAAGGCGCACCAAGTCGAAGAGTTTCGCCAAGGTATCAGTGTAGTTCACAACAAAAAGGTTGGAGACAAACACTCGGGCGATCTCAGCGCGAGCACGAAAATCGTGGTTATCGAAACCATCGGTTGCCTCCACCAGGCGGTACCTGCCCAGCCTATCAATGGCAGAAAATCGAAGGTTGACCGAGTTATGTTGACAGTACATGACACAGATATCAGCAATCAGGCAACCAACCAACCACAAACCAGAAGCAGCGACGCCTCTATTTTCACCCCCATCACCCACCCTTCACCCCTCACCCCTCACCCATCACCCATCAGCCATCACACCAGCGCACATCACTCACGTGTCAAACAGCGGCGACGCCATCCTGGACGCCTCTATTTTCACCCATCACCCATCACCCATCACGCATCACGCATCACGCAGTACCCCTCACTCACACCCCTCACCCACCCCTGTCATGAAGTTGGATATGAATGGTGAAATCAAGAGCTGTGAAGCCCTGAAGCTCACCACATGTGGGAATCCTGCGTCGAAATCAGCCAAATGTCTGGCGCCAGCTCTTGGTCAGAAAAAAGGTCAATCCAGAGGCGCACATCCACCAGTTCCACTTGCACCGGTTTGCCTGTCCTCCACCAGGTCACCGCTCGAACGAACGCAATGGGGACGGTGAGGAGGGCTGTACTAAGAACGCAACCGTAGGAAAGCCAGCCGTTTTCCCAATACTTTCGTTCACAGCGAATTGACTAATCATGAGAACATGCAACAACAAATATGCTGCAACCAGCATACATTTTCCTTTGTCAGTTTCGGCCCGGAGTAAACGCCCCCGAACCTGCAACATCGAGTAACGTCGATAGTCTTTTCACCAAAGAGACAAACCGTCAGTCGCTCGCCGTTGAACAATTGTTCCAGAGTTGAATACTGGCCCTTGGAATCGATCACGTAGTACTCCGTGATCTGGTTGAGTTTGGTCAGCAGAGTCGCTCATGCGTCGAAGCAGATCATACAAGCGACAGCAAACTTTACCAGATGAACAAAGGAGCCTTCAGCAGCGAGGGTACGGTACTCATTGGGAATGCTGCCCTCTTTGACGAACCCGGAGCTTGCAGCTGATGGCGTCCTTGACGAGGCCCGAGATTGTGAGCGTGTCAAACAAGCAGCAGCAGGGATCTCGGCGTCCTTGTCGGACACTATTTCAATTTCCCTGCCACAAACGTGAATATGATCCCCTCCCAACACATTCACACGCACACACATACCGCGCGCGCGCAACACAGAAAATATCACGACTTACCACGGAGACACCTTGGCCAACTCGTGCAACGATTCGTCCCTGCCGAGTCGCAATGAGGAGGATGGGGTGAGTTTGGCTTGGTGCGCACACATACCAGGAAACGGTGACGCATTCCCAAGGATCTGCCTCGTCCTCAGTCTGCACAAGCGTTCTATTCGCCTGAACCGTTCCAGATTTGCCAAGTGAACCGCTGGATTAATTGTCAACAATGCTCGAGACAACGGATCGGGGGGGAGGTGGGGGGTGCTCCACTAAAACACTCTCGCACGTCCTGGACAGAGATGCGTCGGCCAAAGAATTCTAACCACGGACACCCAACATCTCTCTCACACATTTCGTAGTTCCATTGTCAAGACGACGTTGTCACTGAGATCTCCATGCGCGCTGGAAATTGACACAAGGCCAACTGCGACTATCTCTGAACAATAGGGGTGGTGTGCGGATCGAACAAACCATGGATCACCTGTGCACTCTCGCGCCGATCGTAAATTCCGTTTTCATGGAGACATCAAACTTGTCTGCGAGGACGACTGGCGAGAGGGTTCCCAGATAGACAGTCACACAGCCAATAGCTGATGATGCGCCCGTTCCAGGAATACAAAACTCGGGGGAGTCCGGTGTGTGCAGGGGAGCGATGTCAATGCGAGCGAAGGGAGTCTTTGGATGGTCGTAGAATGCCACAGCTGCGTCAAGACACATCAAACGAGAAGGCCTCAGAACGCAAACTTGTCAGATGACCCAATTGTTCATAAGAATGAAATAAAATAAAACCGAGACCACAAGACAAGCATTTCATGCAGTTTAGTCTTCGCAAATGACCAGTTTCATCAGCGACATCGGCATCAGAATTCTGAGATATGTCTGTCGACCATCTGTACCTTCGACCAGAGCATTGGTCGTCACGCCTGTCGGGGTCACGGCATCCCAGACCTGTCTGATGCAGTTTGGTGAGACAATTGACCGAATCGGGCGCCAGATACCTCCTTGAACGAACGCAGGTTTCCGCTCCTGCTGATTGAGTCAAGAAAACAGCAAACACGGCACTCGGTACCTGTTCCAGAGACCACAACTGAATCCCCCTCCTGAAAACAGAAATCAGCGACACCATCCAGACGCACGCATGAAAAAGCGAGTGATACCTTTGGCATGTTTGGAATGCGGAACCCCAGCTCCTTTGCCCGTGTGCTCCAAGCGCCGGCTGTGACCTCAATCTTGACCGCCGCCTGCGTTGTTTCAGCGCAACAAACTGCCTCAAAGCTTGGCGAAAGCCCAAACCTGCAGCACGGGCCAGATGGCCTCTTGTCGAAAAACCTCGACTTGCCAGGCTAGCGCATGCAACGTATTCGACTCGTCGAGATCTGCCGCCCACGACTCGAAGTGTTTCGACACCCATCCACGGCAAAGCTGGAGGCTGTCGTAAGTCCAAAGTCATGCCATCTTCAAGAATCACTCACCACCTCGGTTCGCACTCGCGACACCAGATCAAGGATCGTCTCCTTGAATTGCTCCAGCTCAGATAGCATCCGCAAACGCTGCACCCATGCAAACAGGGAATGCTCGTCCATTGGAGTGACAAAAGCCCATCGGGGGAGACAAAGCTGCAGATATTACCAGTAAATTATAACAGCAATCTGGTTCACAAGCGCACCAGGGTGTCAGCAACCACAGCAGCGACACGAAAGCGTCGAGACTCGGCCTCAAGGCCGCGGTTCACGTCGCCTGCGATCGAAAATCTCACAAAACATCAACAAAATTCAAATCGCGTACCAGAGCAGGAAATGAAGTGCTCGCGCTGCTGTTGTGGACCCATTTGAACCAACGGAAACGAGCTGTTGAAACGTAAGCCTCAGATGGCCATGAAGCAACAACTTACGAGTGGCATTTGAGACAGTGGTGCTCGTAGTTGCAGAAGACAGGAGTGTTGCATAGGGCACAGTCCGCGTCGTGTGTCGGGCGCACTGTGGTGAACAAGTTGTCAGAGCTGTCACATGTACAGGCAGCTCGCGCACTCAGCATGGGGGCGAGTTGAATAGGCCGCGCAGACAGCAGAGCGAGTTCAGAGTCTTGACGATGGTCGAAATCCAACTCGAGTACACTTGGAGAGAGATGGGACATCATGCACTCGTTACACCGCCAGTCGTGGCTGCAGGTGGTGTCAGCCGTATGGTCATGGTAAAATAGCATGTTGCACCTTTCCATGGCGTTGGCTTGAGCTGTGCTCAAGCCCAAGCAACGCGTGTGGAACGCACGCAGGCACCCGCCGTCGCAGCAAACGAGGAGACCGACGCGCTGGCACACCGTGCATCGATCGCTCCACTTATCATACTCCTGGGACTTTTCGTCCATTTGGCCGGAAGGCCGAACCAGCCGTCGAGGGCGGTCACTGAGAACGTCGAGGTCTGAGGGAAGCCCATCAAGTACCTTGACCATGTTTGCAACTTGGAGTGTGGGTTTTTTCTTGCGCAGGAAACCAAGCTGCACGGTGGTGAGGTGCACAAAATCATGTCAGACGTTTCCAGCTCACCAAGGACTCCCTTGAGCTCTCTGTCCAGGTGCCAGCTCCGTCGGCACTGTGAAGAAAGACACTGTGCAATTGAGCGGGTGAGACGACAGCCCCCGCCGAGTCACGCAAGAAATCAAGGCAGAGCCTCGGCCCACCGTGGATCAAGTTGGCCGTCGACATGAGTGGCATAAACAGCTCCCGCGCCGTCTTGAATTATGGCCATCCTCGGGGCTAGATCTTCGTCCAGCCGGCGGTCAATCTCATCCCTGTGGGTCGGTCGGTTGCCAGTAGTTTCCCCAGGGCAATGAGCAAAATATTGTCAACACATTGCAACTTAAAGCGAGGACAGGAAGAGATCCGCACCGGACGTGAGGCAGCTGCCCAGCACTGTCGCAGAGGACGCGCAAACAGCGACCGCGAACAGCAGAGAGCAAGGCATGGTAATCCTGCGACCCGAGCTCCTTGACCAGTTCCAGCAGCTCGTCCGACTCGTTGTCATCGTCCTCATGGCATGCCATCTGGCGCACGGGTTAGAACTGGTATCGCGCGACCTGATACTGTCTCGGAGCTGGAGTACCTGCACAGCATACCATGGTCCACCAAGGCATCAATGGTCTTCTTATGCTGTTTTCGCACTAGATTTTCAGACGAGGTCCGATCAATACTTTAGAGAACGCACGAAAAGCACACGAGGAGGTGAGTGGCCTCATCCAGCGCACCTGCGCCATTCCATGAGGCCAGGTCGCCTCTGAAACGTAGATCTCCGAACCACTGGCGGGCCCCGTGCGATCACGCAGAATGCACCGCAGCAAATGTGCCTGGAGTTTGTCAAGAGGCCCATTGGGCGCGTTGGTCTCGATTGCGCAGATCAACTGCGAAACTGTAGGCACGCTTTGTAGCTGAAACAGCTCTCTACAGAGGAATCAGGGATTTTCGCTGAACAATGAAACCACGAACCCAAATTGCAACAGAAAGTCGTGAACGACCAGCAGGTCCTCCTTCAAAGCACATCCATAAGATTCCTTGACTTCCACGTCCATGGAATCACCGGTCTGTTGGGGATGAGACTGGTGCCCCCCGTGGTCGATATTTTCAGCTGTCCCGACTTCTGCAGTTGCCAGAGTAAGTGTTCAACGGTGTGTTTGCGTGGCTATTTGCACTCACAATGCACGTCCCCCGAAGTCACAATCTCGCACAACGCAGACAACCAACGAACCTCACGCCAGTACACCAACTCGCGCGCAAGGGAATCGAACAACTTCAAATACAAAAAAATAGGTAAATTTACGTACCGAGGGCAGTGATTCGCCGAACCATCCTTCCCGACATGCCTTCGAATCCAGCTTCGTCTCGACAGGTCTCCTCCTTACTTTGGGCCAGGCCTAGAGAACAAACTCGTGTAATTTGACAATCAAACAGCACGTTGTTGAAATTACCAGCTGGGTCACAGAGCGAAATGGCACAAGAGCAACTTTCCCGGAATTTTGTGCTATTGCAACCAGGCTGTTGACTCAATTCTTGATAGTTCTTCTTGAAGTCAAGCAGAACTTCGGGGTTTGTCCAGGAAAACTGGCTGTCCAGGACAAATCAGTTGTCAATAGTAGGCGGAGATCGAGTCCTCTCTGAGGCTCACCAGGGTTCTGCTCCATCAAGAAACCGAACTAGCACGTAAGATCCTTTCGGCGGGCGTTGTAGCAGCAGGTCTTCGCCGGCGTCGGAAATCGGGACCACCTGTGGCCACAATGAGGGATGCGGAGCCACTTGCGACGGAGTGTTCTGCCGTTGCAACCATCCGCGCACCTGAGCCGGCCAGTACCGCTTCCCAAACTTGCACCAAACGACTCTCGGCTCGAGCAAAGGAGCACGGGTTCTGCTCGCCATGTTGCCGCGTTTTCAGAGATTCTCCCGCCTCGCACTTCTCAAGTGCGATTTTTTGGCGGGAGGTGGCCACGAGGCGAGCCATCAAAGGTGATCGGCTGCAAGCTTGGCACAAGCAGCGTTTCAAAAAAAAAGGGCCGCCCCTCGAGCACACCCATCAAGTTTGGAACCCGTGACAGTGATCCGCCATCACCGAGAAGATTGAGCTCGATACCAAGTCCGCTACTTGCACGAAGCTAACAGTGTTGCTAGCTAACTCGCGTATATGCATCGCCCAGGGCCCCAGACGTTCTTGGCGACTCGAATAACACAATGCAAGGCCAGCGGAGCTCACGCGCAGAGGTGGAGCGAGGACTTGTCCGGAACTTCGTTGAGTACACGAATGCCCCACCCGCTGCGGCATTAGTATGTCTTCAGGCGCATCAATGGAACATTCAACTGGCTCTGGAGGCATTTCTCGACAATCCTTTTCCATACATGCAATCCGCTGGGCCCAGAGTTGACAAAGCGAAAATCATGGAAATCTACGACCGATTAAAAGGTGTGTGTTAATGACTTTGCCCCTTTTGTCCTCACACTATGCACAGATCCAGATCAGGACCTTATTACAGTTGATGGCTTGCTTCGGCTGTGCGCCGACCTGGACCTGGGTATTTGGTACCTTCCTTGAGATCAAAACTCACTCCACGCTCAGAACCAACTGATGTCCGGATGCTTGTTTTTTCCTTCAGTATCCGTGCCAAGAGTTGTATTCAGTACACCAAGGACGAGTTTGTGAACGGTCTCGCTGCCCTCGGGTAAGTTGTGGACCGGTGCGGTGTTGTTTTTGACGTTGGCGTTGCAGTTGTGAATCTCTTGACGCCGTTCGGGAGGAAATTCCTCAAATGCAGGCGAGACTTGCAAGAAATCCTCAACAGTTCAGGGAATTCTATGAATATGCCTACACAGTGTCATGTGATGAGGGGCAGAAAGTGTTGGGTGAGTGCTTTTGCCTACTATTCGGCGCTGTTGTTGAACATTTTCGCAGGCCTGGAGACCGCACTACAATTGTGGCGCCTTGTACTAGGCGACAAGTTCAAGCAGATTGATTGGTGGTGTGAATTTCTCGAGGTCAGCGCAGCCACACATGCTGCTTGCTTTGCTGGACTCTGACGCAAATCGATCCGGTTCTGACCAAGTTTGCAGACGATGCACCGCAAGTCTATCACTAAGGATACCTGGTGTTTAACCCTGGTGTGTATTTCAATTTTCGGCGGCACTTGTTTCTGAAAGAGTCTTATGATCGATTTGCAGGATTTTGCCCTCTATGTCTCCGACGATTTCTCGAATTACGATTCCGTCACCAGTAAGTCCACTGTCAGAATCCTTTTGAGAGATTCTTCTTTCTTTCTTTTTCTTCTTAGTTCTCGCTCTGAAAGCTCGGTGTCTCCCTGCATCGTTTCTGATGGAGCCACACTTTCCAAGACTGTGGATTAGTCTTGTCGATGCGGCCGTCAAGTTTGCCTGCGTGCATGCACGCACGGAACCGTTCGATCCAGTCAAGTTTAGCGTACCGCCCCCTCGCCCATCGATAGCATGACAGCCCCATCGATAACTTGACAGCCCCATTGATTCCATATTCGACGGCGGTTTTGCGCTGACACAGCGGTAGGTGCCTGGCCGATCTTGTTGGACGAGTTTGTGGACTGGGTTAGACAGGAGAAGCTGCCCCAGCCGCCCGCGGAGCCTTGTTCGCCATGAGCTCGCCTTGTCTCCTCCATCTGGGAGGGATGGGCTGTCGCTGTGTGCAGTGAGGGCTGGCGCTGTGTGCAGAAGGACTTGTAGCTCATGCAGGTCTTGTGTAGTTATTGGACTTGTGTAGTGAGGGGTTCGTGCAGCAGGACTTGTGTAGTTAGGGCTGTGGGTTCATGTAGCAGGACTTGTGTAGTTGTGTCATGCGGAACTTGTGTAGTGAGGTATGTCGGTTTAGGCAGAACTTTTGTGAGGGATAACAGGGCCATACGTCATGACTTGTGTTGTGATGGACATCCCGGGGATGTCGGTTTGCAGGACGTAGGTGAGGCACCGGTCCATATGTCATGACTTTTGTGAGGACATCCCGGGTGTCGGTTCGTGCAGGACGTCAACGGTGACCAACAGGAAGAGCTCGCCAGACAAGCTTTCTTGACCCTGAAAGGGCCTCCAGACCCGGTGGTTATGGTTCTGGTTGAGGCGGCGTGACGTTGTGCTCCGAGTGTCAACAAACACTACGCCGGAGACGTGCGTGAGGCCTGGGCGTTGCTTCCCTCTGTCGTGACGTTGCGCTCCGGGTGCCAACAGGGTCTGGGCGTTGCGTCCCTCTGGTCGTGTTCGAAAACAAACTAGCACCAGGCATATACCCAACGGTTTAGGCGAGACGTGGAGAACTGGGGGAGAAAGCTCTTCTGGGGGAGGGGAAACCTGAGGCATCACTTGGAGTCGACCCCCCCACATTCGCCCAAGCTGAGGTTGAGGGGTCCCCGAAATTGGTGAAAAACAATCGTCGACTGGAACGTTGCGCGAGGCAGGCGACGTCAAATGGACGTCAAATGGATGTCAAATGTACGTCTTTCGTCGCCTGGCCCCCACACGTTCGTGGAAGTCAACTCGTGACGGTTGCTCGAACTTATATATCCTAGTTAATTGCACCTAATAAAATCAACCAGTTTATCCAAAATCAGAATGGTCGTTTACGAGTGTGCCAGGAGAGGCGACAGCGGTTCACACAGGACCTTTTCGTGTCGGCAGTGTGAGGCCTTGTCCAACGGCAAAAAAATAGAGGTGCAATCTCTCAGCAACGTGGAGAGCGGTCGCAAGCGGTCGTGCACAGTTTGGCCAAGGACTCCTGTGACACATTTCTCCTGTGCCAACCCTATTGGACAAGGCCTCCTGTGACACGCCTCAACCGTGCCTACCTACTGGACAGTGCCACACCTCTACTGTGCCAACCCTATTGGACGTTGCTGAGAGATTGCACCTCTTTTTTCTCCTCTCTCTCTCTTCTCTCTTCTCTCTCTCTTTCTTCTTCCGTCTCACCTTCTCTGCTCCCAGCTCCCCCCTCTCCAAACAGAACAGCAATTCACACACAGGACCTGCCAACTCTGTCGGCTGTGCTTAGGAGCAGGAGGGAAAGAGAAAGAGGGGAGGGAGGCAGAGACAGCGTGGGACTGTGTCTTTAATAGCAAGCACAACAGCACGACACATTCAGTGAGGGACCTGCCAGCGCCCAGACACGCTTTAGCGCCGGAGGGGGGGGGGGGGGGGCAACGTGCGAGGCGTCCTGAATAGCAAACATAAACAACAAACACACTCGGAAATCACATGGTCCAGCGATGGACCTGCCGGCGCTGGCGAATACGCTTGAGAGCTGGCGCTGCGACAATGACGTGCGTCGGCACAGAGAAGTACGCCGGCGCCGACGCCACAACCATGGTCGGGACACGAGAGCGCACGTTGGGGTCGGTCGCCTTCTTGACGTCGAAGTACCTGCGGCAGGAGGCGGTTACTGGAGCCACGGGGAGCGAGACAGAGACAGGCGGAGCGAGACAGAGACGGACGGAGCGAGACAGAGACAGGTGGAGCGAGACAGAGACAGACGGAGCGAGACAGACAGACAGACAAGACAGACGGGGGGAGACAGAGACAGGGAGGCCTTCTTGACGTTGGAGTATTGAGGCAGGAGGTTGTTATGGGAACGAGACAGAGACAGGCAGAGCGAGACGGGCAGAGCGAGACGGAGAAGAGGGGCAGGGACACAAACAGAGACAGGGGGCCTTTCTTGACGTCAAAGTACCAGAGGCAGGAGGTTGTTCTTGGGCTCAGCAATGAGGCAAGGAGGGAGAAGGACGAGAGAGCGAGAGCAGAGGGCCGTCTGCGGGCTCCTCAAGGAGAGAGAAGGACGAGAGAGCTGAGGGCCGTCTGTTAGGAGCCCAAGAATGCTCACGGACGACCGACA
>QUTJ01031365.1:0-11110 GCA_003573635.1 Goniomonas avonlea | reverse complement strand
AAACGGCCGTCGGCGCGCTGGAGGCGCACCATGGCGTCTTGCAGCGCCTCGGCCGTGGCGGGCTGTGCTTTCTCTTGCACAGCTGTCACCAAGGGGTCACGCCATGGCTGGTCCAAGTCCGAAGGCTCCCTGTCGGCCCTCGCCTTTTTCGTCGGGTTTCCGCCGTGGAATAACATCGACAGTTGGCGGAACGATTCCTTGCTTGACATGGCCTGCCCGGCCTCACTCGTGCCCGACGTCGGGCCTGGTGGGGGCACGAAACATTTGGGGACCAGCGAGAAAAGTGAGGAGCGCAGCGTGCCGTTGATGCAAGCGAGCCCCTGGAGCTGCCGCTTTTTAGTCTCGTCGTCGCCCGGAGAGCTGGCCCAGGGTGGCGTCCCTTGGGGGCACGGCGCTTTCATGGACGGGCTGCGAGGGTCGAACAAGGTGGATGGACTGAGAGACGGTCGCAGTTTGGATGAGTCGAAGCCCGGCGCAAAATACTTGAGAGCCAAATTGGAATTTGCTCGATACTCGTAGCACGGTGACAGGTGGTTTGACACGACGCCGCTGATGCCAGCCTCGCCCGGCACTACCACGACAAAGGCTGTCTTGTGCGAGGCAAGGTTGTAGCGCACGGCCAAGCGCGCGGCGGTCGTCGAGTCGTCGAGCCTCGGGCAAGGCCGAGCAGTTATCACCCCCGGCGCGTCCTCCTCCATGCGGTCCTCGTCCTTGGAGGCGTCAAAGTCACCCCAAACGGCTCCCGAGTCTAGCAAAGACTGCCCCCGTTCGACACAGCGTACCACCCCAAGAGCGGAGAGAGTGTGGACAAGACCTGGGCGCTTGGCGACTGGCCTGATGTCGACAGCCCGTATGGGAAGAGTCAAGTTTAAACTGCCTTCAGGACCCTCAGCGCGGACGTGCACAGCAGTCGGCAAGGGCGGGAACGGCTGCTTCGGCCCAGCGGCTGCCACGGCGGTGTCCTGGCGGGTGAGGTTCAAGCCGTTGAGGCAGCGAGCTCCCGAGAGGCAAGACGCCAGCAGCATATGACCAGGGGCGACATTGTGGCTGCTCCATATGGTGGGCAGCCGCAAACTCTCCTTCGCTCCGTCACCAAGATCCCAGCCGACGCGAACCGAGGACAGGGCAGGCTGGGTGGCCTGGCGCAGCTGGGCCACGGCCTTAGCAGTCGGGCGCTCGTTGGCGCGGACAAAGGCGGCAGTGCCCCGGCCCGCTCGGGCGACGCCGATCACGAGCGCCTCGGACACACCAGCGCCAACACCCAGGCAAAAGTAAGCACAGGATGTCAAAGTTGACGCTTCGCAGTGTTCTGTTACCAGGGCGCAGACTTCGTCATTGTTGCTGACCTGCCCGTCAGTGATGAGGAGGACACGACGGTGAAGCCCAGGCAGCCTGGGCAGGTGTGCCACACAATCGAGAGCGGCAACCATATTTGTACCACCAAGATTTGCTCGCATCGTTTCCACATGCAAGGTGGCAGCCATGAGGGAAGATTCGCTGAGCGGCACCGATTCTGGTGCGAACACTGAGGCGGTCGATCCGAACGATACAATGTTAAAAGAAGACTCGGCTGGCAGGGAGCGGAGGAGGACCTGGAGTGCTGATTGCGCTTGTGTCATTTTGTCCGCCCCTGCAGGTCCCTGACTCATACTGCCACTACGATCGATGACAAGAACGACCTCGCAGGGCACACGGTGGAGCTGGAAATTGGGAACGAGGCTCAGCATTCCGGCCCACGTGCCGGACTCTTCGTCTGTCTCAAACAGGATCCGGGGTTGGTGCGGCGCCTGCGAGGTGACGAGAAGAACAAAGTCGTTTCCAAGGGTATCACCACTCCAGCGCACGGTGCCAACGTCACTTGGAAGACCCTCGACGGACACGGAGTGTGAGGGGCTGCTGATCGACGCAATCCCAGAGGCCATCTCAACACGGACAGAGACATCCAACTGTGGAGCAAGCCCAGGTGAAGACAAAATAGGGTCACGTTCATGGGGGGTGCTGAAACGCGGGGCAACGACAACGGGCAGAACCCAGCACAGAGCATCTGCTTCCAGTTGCAAAACTGAGACGTACGCCAGCTGAATTCGGACGGTGCTTTCTGACGGGATATTCCCAAGAGAAACCTTGAAAATGTCCTGGCGCAGCTGCTCAGCCAACACCGAGGCCTTCCCTGCGGTTTTCGCGTCTTCGTGAGTCGCCCTCGCCAATGCGCGTTCCTGTGCAGACGCGACGAAGACTCGTTCGCCGACCTTGGCCGAAAACTCGCAAATACCAGCAGACTCAGGAACTGGAAAGTTATACGTAGCGCATACTGCTGCCCCGGATGTGTTAGAGAACTCCTGCTCCACGGTGACGACGCACGCGGAGTCGACTAAGTTCGCGGACACACGAGCTCGAAGTAGCGGTAGACGTTTGCCGTTGTCTGCAATGAACAGACCGGAGAAATCTGATGAGAGGGCGTCAACGCCACCACCCATTTTGTTGACCTCCGTTCGCGAGGCCACTCTAAGCGCACACCACAAGTATTCAAGCTGCAAGCAAGCAATCAGGCTGCAAGCAGTGCATTGTTGAAGCTAGCTAGTAGTCTAGCTAGTGCCTCCTAGTCGAGTACGATATCGTACCAGTCCGACGTTTTTTTTCAGTGGATTTTTTTCTGATGACAGAATTTTCTGATCTGATTGCCAGTTTGGGAGCAATTCGGACCCGTTGTGGTCTCGCTCTGGTTTCAATCCTGGACCAATCAGCCAGAAGAAACACTATCTATGCCCATTCGAAAAATGAACCATCGTACTGAAAATGTCGTACTAGTACGACGTAAAGCCCTGTTGCCCTATTCAGGGTGCCGGAATTATCAGGCGTATTTCCCCGCCCAGACTTGATATCGTCCTACCGGAGTTTGATATCGCCCTGTTGTCTGGAGCTTGTCTCTAATCGGAACTTGATATCGTCCTGCCGGAACTTGATATCGTCCTGCCGGAACTTGATATCGTCCTACCGGAACTTGATATCGTCCTACCGGCTAGCAAATCTCGTTTGGTGGTTTTAAATCAGGGCCGGGCTTCACATGGGTTAACAGGGTCTCCCTCGGAGACGGAGCCTCGGCCTCGGTGTTATCTCCCATAATGGCCTCGTCGGAGCCTTAGGCCCAGGTGTTATCGCCCATAATCCCCTCAGGAGTAGGGTCTTGGAATCACTGAGCGCTCAGTAAACTCAGGAAATCTCCAGATAAATACCTAAATATTTTACTAGAATTTTACGCTGTTTCGAAAGGAAAAGTCCGATAGATACCTAAACGTTTAACTAATCGCTCAGTGTTTCTCAGGAAACGTCAATTTGACAGCTCAGGATTTCCAAGACCCTACTCAGGAGACCCTGTTAACCTATACATATGGAGTACTAGTACGACGCTCGAGTCTCGACTAGGAGGCACTAGCCATAATATATTGGTACTAGTATCGTGAGTTTAGCGGGGACGGTCAGTGCACGATAATCCTCAAGCGCGGAATGGCTCAGGCCGAACAACAGCAAAGACGCGTGGCCAAGGCACTGGCAGAAGCTTTTGCAGGAAGTGGCGCGAGCCTGGTGTCAGTGGCTTTGCTGTATCCTGTTGATACAGTTCGGACTCGGCTGCAAGGTCACTTTTTCAATGTATTTCCTTGTGTTGACTCAGCGACAGTGCAACGCGGAAAGGGAGGGGAACAAGCAACGCAAACAAAATACAAAGGTCTCTATGACGGTCTGGTCACTATTGTGCGTGAGGAAGGCTGGGCCAATTTGTTCCGAGGACTGGACAGCTCTTTGTTTGGGTCGGGGTACAGCTGGGGCCTGTTTTTTGGAAGGTTCGGGTGCACTAAATCCGCGAGTCACTCACTGCACACAGCAACTCCTTGGCCAAGTCCCTCATCATATCGTTGTTTCATGACAAGCTCGGGCGCAACAAACTCAATATTATGTCGGCGTTGATTGCCGGGGTCGTGACGACGGCCCTCACCAATCCTGTGCGGCCAACGTTGCTGTATCCGGCTCTCCTGACACAGTTGGCAGGTGTGGGTGGTAAACACGCGCCTAAAGTTGCAAACCAACAAAGCTGTTCAACAGTACAAGGGTTTCCTTGGTACCACGCTTGTTCGGGTGGGTGACTGCAACTGACGCCATGCAGATGGTTTGGTTCAATTGTATAAGGAGGGGTGGAAGGCGATGTTCAGCGGAATTTTGCCGGTAATCATTAATTTTAAATCGATTTCGTTTCTGTGTTCCATGTGCCGAACTAACATTGACCGTCTTCCACAGGCACAGGTTTTGGTCTTGAATCCTGGTGTACAATTTGTCAGTTATGATGTCCTGCGACGCGCAATGGTGGCTTTCCGCTCTGGGACTGCCCCTGTGAGCTGTTTCCTCCCCGTTGTTTGTGGCCATTGCCTGTCAGGCTCTTACTTGATTTTTTATCTGCACTCATGTCGTCCAACTCCGCACGCAGTCTGCCGTGGAATTCTTCTTGATGGGAGCCCTTGCAAAGCTGATCGCAACTGTCACCACGTATCCCGCTCAGGTCGGTGGTTTGAATCTTCAACCTTTGCACATCCACCCCAGCCGTCTTACTTGCTGCAGCGATTGGTATTGAATTCTTGTGGCAGGTGGTAAAATCGAGGATGCAGTCAGGTCGCCTGACCTCCAAGGAGGCGAGTGATTTCCTCACGCCCCTCATGTTTTTTTTGTGTATAGCGTGCCATCTATCTCTCCTGGTGCTCACCAGAATTCATGCGTCTGTTATGATGTTCAGCTCTTCACACCCGTCCAGGTGTGGGACCCTCGCGGCATGTATGCAGGCATGAGCTCCAAGTTGGTGACGAGCTCGCTGCACAGTGCAATAATGTTTCTGGTGTATGAACTCATCATCCGCGCGCTGCGGTCATGTCGCCACCGCCGCCTTGCGCGCTAAGAACTCCGCCATATGCAGATGGGACTCTGTTTGTGCGCGAGCTTGCGGGCACCGTCCTGCACTTTGACCGGTGTCCACTATGGTGCTGAACGGTGTCCGCGTCGTCACTGTCGCTGCATATGTGCTCTAACGGTGTCCTTAACGTGGACTAAACGGTGTCCGCGTCGCTGCACACGTGCTCTGACCGTGGTTGGCTGGTACGGCTTCCACGCATTGGCTACCAGGGTGGCTGGCACGGCTTAGCAGGTCGGCAGGCACTGTCCGCCACCAGCGGTGCGCGCGGACGAGGCCTCGTCCTCTGTGGATTGTCGACTGTTACTCGGCGACCAAGTGCATGCATATGTATTTGTGACTGTGCATATCCATGCAACGAACTGCAATAATATTGCCCTTTTCCCCAACTTAACCGTTGCCGGCAAGACAGCGCGAGCACGCACTGCCTCGCACCACATGGCGTGCATGCCTCACTGATACTTCTTGGCCCGAACACGCTTCAAGCACTTTGCACTCCAATGCTGCTCACCGCAAGGCTCAGTTCGTTCGTTTTCCTGACTGCTTGTTGCCGGAGCAAGATCGACAGAGTGGGACAGCGCGCTCAGCCAAAGCAAGTAAGGGCTGGCAGAAGCAGTGACAGTGACTGTGGGTACCGGCAACGGCAACGGCAGCGACAAGTGCGCTCGCAAACCCAGAAAAGGGGGGTGGTGAAAACGGGAGAAGTGTCGCTTGCTGGCCTCGTCTCAATTCCCATTGCCATCCTGAGCGATGCCTTGGTACCTCCTTCAGCCCTAACTTGTCCAGGGACTCTGGTGAATTGGTGAGCGTCTCCAGGAGAAAGGACACAGGGAACTCCTGTTGACCAATGATGACCCCAGGGCCAAGCCCATGCCCACAGCCTAGCTAGGGCCACAGGCCAGGTCACGATGATCGAGCGATCATGGACTTTCCGTTACCGGAAACAGATAAGGTACACGTTTCTGTATGTGTTCTTCCGACCACGTTAACTACGCGAGTTTACCTGGGCTGGGCGGTTGCGTCGGTCGGGCCATGGAGTTGACGCCCAGACGCCCAATGGAGACGACTCCAAGGCGCGGGGGGAAGCCTGTTGATTTTTCACCGAGACAGCTCATTGTCACGGATTTGACACCCAGGAAGATGGCGGGTGCACCTGGGACTGGAAGCAGCACCTTGAGTCCTTCGAAAGAGATGCGGTTAAAGCATTTTCGTTTTGACGAACAATCTCAGCATCCTTCCGGGGCCTCAGCCCGATCGCCAAGACCACCCGCGTCGGGAAACGTTTGGTTGCAACCGTGCGTCTGTGTGTTAGTAGCGGCTGGGTCCAACAGTTCCGCAGATTGCCTCAACATCCCTCGTTCCAAAGGGCTATCGCAGCACTGGAAGCAGAGCAATTGATTATGGCTGATCGTACCCTCTCTGTGACAACCAAGAGCCATTATGCCCCGTTGTCCGCGATGCCGTTGCATTTTGACGACTCTCACGGTACAGGCTGGCTGCTTTTGCACACATAGCACATAGCTCATTTCTCCACAGCCAAGAGTTTTGCACAGTACACACCCATCGCAACTCCAGAGGTCAAAGTTAAGCGTGAAAAGAAGGAGCACCAGCTTGGAACCAAGCCGTGGTTCCCACCCAGTATGAATTCGACAACCACGCTTGTGGACTTTCGGGCTGTTGTTGAAGTGATGCCTGAGCCCTTGTGTGTCACTGATCCTGATGGTCGAGTATTGTTTTGCAACAAGAGCTTTTCATCCTGGATCCAAATACCAGAAGCCAACATCGTCGAGAGATGTCTGTGGGAGCTGACTTATCCAGAACGTCTGGACTGGCTCAGGCCGATAATTAAAAATTGGCTGAAAAAGCTCCACAAGAACGCCGAGGTCCAAGAAGTGCGTGCCACCCACTCGCGTCTTCCTTGAATCTCTCTTTGACTGTCTTGCAGGTGTTGCTCCAGGACAATTGGAATTCTATCCGAATGGACTTTATTCCCAGTGGGGACCAGTTGCTCTTCAAGTGGCACGAGCTCCCTTTCAGTGTTGATTCTGGCTCCCTATGGTACAGCGCGGAGCGGGCCCGCCTCCTTCGAACGGTGGAGAGGATGCCTTTGGCAATGGCTCTGGTCGAAGGGGAGAATATTCTCTTCAATTCTCAGGTAATCCCGCGCACACACTCACGCACTCGGTCGCTCACGCTCACTCACACTCGATCACAAACTCACAGTCCGTCACTCACAGTCGCCCACACTCGCACTCACACTCACACACTCACACACTCACTCACACTCACACTTGCTCTGTCACCTGCCCGCGCTCTCTCACACGCTGTGATCGAACGTGTGCACCTGAAGCAACCACTTGCTCCGAGCGATCCTCTGTGCTGTATTCACCTGCGCTCTGCAGTGCGAGCGAATGTTGGGGTACTCTGGATCGTCGGTGTCGACACTCTCAGAGTGGTTCGAGAAGCTGTTCCAAGGCGGAGCCAGGGAGGCCAAAGCGATGTGGCTCAGCGTCCCTGAAGGCCAGCCCCGTGATTTTGAAGTGCACGCTGCCAACGAGCAGGTGCGAACAACCACAGTGACACCGAGCATGCCACAGTACAGTGCATGCCACAAGAGCACAACAGATAGGCTCTGAATGACAGAGGCGTGCGTTCAGAGGCAGCGTCAACTGTCCCTCACGACATCCCCGCAGTTGATTGTGCAGATGCAAGCGCACACCTTCGAGGACCTGACGGGGTGCAGGCTGTGGTCGCTCACCGATGTCACCCAGTCCAGGAAGCTCCAGGGGCAGGTCGAGTCTGCGGGCCTCATCGCCCAGGTGTGGCGAATTGCGTGTTGGAGACAGCAAACGAGAGTGCTTTGTTGTCGAGTTGCTTGGACCAGGATTTGCACACAATCAGGAAGAATGCACTCCAGTTCTTCCAGTTTTCAGCAGTGGCTTAGCGATGCGAAAACGCATGCACTGCCGATCTGACATCGCGCAGGGAGTCCTGCGAAGCTCGGAGGACGCTCTGTTCGCCCTCAACGCGGACGGGACTATTGCGTCCATGTCTCCCTCTGCCGAAGCTCTCTGCGGATACACACAAGCCGAAGCCGTTGGACAGTGCGTCATCTGAGGGAGAGGGAGACAGGGTCGACTCTGACTCTTGTGCCTAGGCCAGCTCCAGTCTAGACAACTCAGCTCACTCTGACTCTTGCTCAACAGCCCATTCGCGACACCTCAGCTCACTCTCAACTCAGCTCCACTCTGACACTTGCTCTGCCCAGCTCCACTCGAGACAACTCAGCTCACTTGCAACTCAGCTCCACTCGCTCCACTCTGACTCAGCTCTCAGCTCACTCCGACTCTTGTTCAAATCAGCTCCACTCTGACTCTTGCAGCTCCATCTTGCTCAGCTCTCAGCTCTCAGCTCTCTCCAACTCTTGTTCATCTCAGCTCCACTTTGACTCTTGTTCAACTCAGCCCCACTCTTGCTCAGTTCTCTCTGGCTGCTCAACTCAGCTCTACTCTGACTCTTGTTCATCTCAGCCCACTCTTGCTCAGCTCTCAGCTCTCTCAACTCAGCCCCACTCTGACTCTTGTTCCCAGACAACTCAGCTCTATCCTTGTGTACGAGCCTGCGGACCACACCATCGAGACCATGCTCGACCTGGACGCACAAAAATCTCGCCAGGCCATCAACATCAGACGCCGCGACGGGATAATCCGCCCGTGCATGTACGTTGTGGTGTGCTTCGTGCTAGTAGCGACCGCTGTGCCGTCGTCGTGTTGGTGGAGGTGGTGCTAGTGGCTGGGGGGGGTGGGGTGGCTGGGGGGGATGGGGTGGCTGGTGTGGTGGTAGTAGCGGCGGTGGTCGTGGTGGCGGCGGTGGTCGTGGTGGCGGCGGTGGGGGTGGTGATGGTTGCGCGAGAAGTAACGTGAGTGGGCAGGATGACCAAGAACTCGGTTCTGGACTCGGACACTCCGATCGAGGAGCGCTCTAAAGTCCTCAGCGCTCCCCTCGACTCCCTCGTTTGCATACGAGACGTTGACGACCAGGTGATCACATGTTGTGTGTTGAGTCAGCAGTTTCGAAGCTCCTCAAGACAAGACATTGCCGAGGCCATGGCTGCCAAGACTATCTTCGTGTCTGCGCAGCCTCATTGACCAGTGTCAGGGGCAAGCTTTGGCCCCTCGGCCTTTCACCATCCTCTAGATTCCCACGATGCCCAAGGAGCTGGCGGCAGCGAACGTAGGCTGTGCAGGTTGGCCTCCAGCGACGCTTCGCCCTCGCGCAACAAGCGGCGAGAGGCAAAGCAGAGCAGGAGGCAATAGAGCAGGAGCAATAGAGGAGCGATAGAGCTGGCAGCAGCGAACGTTGATGGGCTGTGCAGGTTGGCCTCCAGCGACGCCTCACCCTCGCGCAACAAACGGCAAGAAGCAAAGCAGAGCAGGGGCAATAGGGCTGAGCAGGAGCAATAGAGCAGGAGCAATCGAGCAGGAGCAATCGAGCAGGAGCAATAGAGCAGGAGCAATCGAGCAGGAGCAATAGAGCAGGAGCAATAGAGCAGGAGCAAGAGGTTGGCCTCCAGCGACGCCTCACCCTCGTGTAACACGCGGCGAGAAGCAACGCAGAGAAGGAGGCAATAGAGCAGGAGCTATAGAGGAAATAGAGCTGACAGGGGCGATCGTTGATGGGCTGTGCAGGTTGGCCTCCAGCGACGCCTCACCCTCGCGCAACAAGCGGCAAGAAGCAAAGCAGAGCAGGAGGCGCAGTACGATGCTGCGCTCGTGCAAGAGCTCTTGTCCCTCCTGGCGGCACTCCCGAACCCTATGTCGCTCCAAAGCTCCACAACGTCTCGTGCGTCACTCCATACCTCCTCGTATGCCGCTGCATACTTAAGCCACTCTATGCCTCCCATCTTCGCAGAGGTCACTCCGCACCCGCTCGTGGCCACACACACGTACCCATCCAGACCCAACTTGTGTGACACCCTTGGCCCCGCAGCGTACCAGCAGGACCTCCTGGAGGCCGCCACGCAGGTCCAGGACTCCCTGAAGATGCTGGTGGAAGACATGGACCGGCTCTCGCAGCTCACACTCCACAAAGTGCTGCCCACGCTGGGCAAAGTGGTGCGTCTGATTGAGTGGTGGTGCGCCTGATTGAGTAGTGGTGCGTCTGATTGAGTGGTGGTGCGCCTGATTGAGCTTGTTTTGCGTGCCCTGGTCTATCTTGTCGCCCAGGAATTACTTGAAATCGGTGGTCATGTTACGACAACAAAGAAGAGTTGCAATGTGTGGGAGTGCCAGGCTCACCCGCGCGCAGCCACAACTGGAGGAAACAGAGGTGGACTTGATGGACCAAATCCTCGGCCCTGTGACTGCAAAGCTCGGCAAGGCAGCAGACTCCATGGGCGTCGAGTACGTTGAGCGTTTCTCTCGCCTTTGTGCATGCATCAGTGTCAAGAGCTCTGTTCACTCTTTTATCGTTGCCTTGTCGCATGCCGTGTCAGTTCCACGGGCTCGTCACTCTTCGCGCCTCCTGTTGCCCTGGTGTGCCGCAGCAATGTTCACCACCCAGCGCGCGCTTGCGTGCTTAGAGCCAGTGCATGGCCAACGCACGCCACCACTTGCGCGTGAGAGGGACAGAGAGGGAGACAAGGTGGGGCAACGTGTCCCTGGCGTGCGTAACTGAATGAGTGCGTGCGGCGGAGATGTGTAGAGCGAGCGGGTGACGAGCGATGACACCCTCGCCCTCGCAGGCTGGCCATCATTGCGCAGCCCGACCTGCCGAAGATTATTGTGTGCGACGGCAAGGCGGTCGCCCTCTGTGTGGAGCACGTCATTGCCAACGGCATCAAGTACTCGGAGGTCCGTTACACACACACACACACATCGTGTTCTGTTTTTGCACAGAGGCGTGAAGGGTGTCACCCTGACTGACTCGTGTCTGACTCTGGGCCTCACGTGCGTGTGTCGACCCGACTCACTACACTGTGTCTCACGTGTGCCTTCAACCCGCTTCGCCGCGTCTCTCATTGTCCTGACCCGCTTTCCTATGTCTGACACCTCAAACCCTTCAACCCGCTTGATCCGCTTCACCGCGTCTCTCGTTGTCCTGACCCACTTCTCTCTCCCTCCCTCCCTCCCTCTCCCACACACACACACACACACACAC
>QUTJ01031364.1:0-11104 GCA_003573635.1 Goniomonas avonlea | reverse complement strand
GGAGTGACGATGGAGGGAGAGAAGGGGGTCAGGGGGCGAGCGGGGGTTCCAAAGGTGAGCTTACGACTGCTCCAAGCAACGAAGGAACGTCCGAAGCTTGTGCGTGCTGATGGCGAACTGCACAACCGAACCCATCGCCTGCGAGCATATTCATTCGAGAGGCAAGATTCGTAATCATGCAAGGCTTCGCTTTCGGCGCCTGTTGTCGTGCCGCCCTTAATACACACCGTGGAAACAACGTTGTCCTACGTCACACACGAGGGAGCTCTCGCCTAATTGTGACACAAAGGTCGTAGCCTGCAGGTTCACACAGCAACCCTTTGGTCCTGGCTTTGGCAAGTCTTCACATCGTACAAACTTCTCACAATCTCACATGCATCATCCACGATCAACCACAACCAAAGCATGCAGAATATGAAAATCGCAATTTTCTCTATCTGGGGGGCTCCCGCAAAACCGCTCGTACCATAAGCACCCTCCAAACAACAAACTGGAGAGGTCGGTTGCCTGTCAGCTCCGACACCCGAAACACGTTGAAGTTCACACTGCCGAGGTTGTCAAACTCCGAAAGTAGCGGTTGCAATGCCGCTTCTGGGAGATCCACAGGAAAGGCTTTCATTTCTGTGGAATTCCGACGGCCCAACTTGCCCCAAAAGACGGTCATCAGCACAAATCGTGCAAGCCCTCGCATTGATGGTCGCCATTTCCGGCGACGCACCGGCTGGACAACCTGCAGGCGGGTTGTGAATCCGCAGGAGGAGAGAGCTCGGGACACACAACACAAACTACTTACTTGTCGTGTATACGTCTCTGTCAACCAGCTTTCGATGGCCTTGGTACGCGATGAATGTTCCTCCAGGTCGTCAGCTGACGTTCCTTCGTCGAACGTGGCAGTCCAGTCAGAAGGGAGGCCAACCTCCCACGAAGGAAGTTGAATCAGGCGCCGGACCAACTGGAGAGAAAAGGTTAGCGGAGAGGCGACTTGGATTCGTCAACACCTCAATCTGTGCGTTTGAACATGGAAGCTGAGCACTAAGTTCGTCGAGGGCATCCAACGCAGCATCCAGTGGTGTCGTCCAGGTTGCGGTCAACTCGTGACAATTTTTGGCTTCTCCGTCTTTACATCGCATCCTGGACAGCACCGAGCCGGTTTCAAGACTCTCACAATAAGGGTCACATTCATCCGTCTGGGTCTCGCTGGTTCGGGTTGCTTTGCGAGACCATCTTTTCCGGGGTGTTCCGTTTTCAGAACTCTCAGAAGAGGACGCCATTTTAGTGGCAACCTCTGGCCAGTCTTGTCCCTGATAGCATCTCGAGATGGAGGCCTTCAACTCGTCCCCTACCTCCGACACCCAGGAATCCAAGGTCTGATTGTCGATGCGTGCACCATGCTGCGAGAACTGTCTATACTCCACGCCACAAGGGCCCACGACCTCAGCATAGACTCGAAACAAACATTTTCGGTCAACTGGGGAGGCGGTTGGGGAGTTTGTCGGTCTCGAGTGCTGCAGCCCCTCCGTTCGTTGGAGCAGCGATCCCACGCGTTTACACACCCAAAGACGTGGATTGTCCGGTTGGTGCACCAGCATTGACGCCATCAAATCTTCGAGCAAACCAAATACTTTCAATCTCTCTTGATACCCTGCGGCTTGCAGTTGTTCGGCCGCATGGACACCGCAAGAGCCCCCGCCTGGAGTCCATGCCCCCGGCCCATGATTCGGTTCAAATTCCCCAAGACAGGGGCGGTTCGCACGCACGCCTCGTCGGGGTGATCCTTTCAACCCGCTCCCCAAGTTGGGCAACACTACTGGGGCCTGCATGAGGCGCCGGGCTGAGGCCTCGCTCAAAACGGGTTCGTGCCAGCAGCAGCCAATGAATTCACAAAACAAGCGACAGATTTGTGCTGCACGCCAGGCATGATCCGCAGTCCTAATAGCTCCTAATCAGTTGAAAAAGCAACACGGTGTTGGGATACCTGCTCGGAGATAGAGCTGTAATGTCGAATGGTATTTTCAGTTGTGGGGTGTGGGGCACTGTCACCACTGTGGGGGGAGTGACGCTTCGATCGATCACATTTTGATTTAATACTGATTTCACCAGGTTTGAACTCGCTCGACGCTCACTGTACATACAGTAGTAGCCTGGAGTCGTCACTCAGTCGTGTCTTTGTCGCTCCATACAGGAGCGGGGCTTTTTTGTTCCGTTGGCTGGCTCGCTGGCCAAAGTGGTGGCTTTGGAGTTTTGTCATGATTGAGAAACCAGCAGGGCCAAGCCCATTGGACCTGGCGCTTGGGCTTTACCCGGTGCGGGCAGACTCCGCCCAGTCTAAGTCCTGCGCCCACAATGCTGCTGCTCGGATTCCTGGGCCGTGTGCGACCTGTGCCACGCAGGAATCCAAGTTTCGAGCGCCGCTGATCCATGGTGCTGTTGTAGGGCGGCTGCCGGCACCTGTGAAACAGTCGTCCAGTGTTATGCTTGGTAGGACCATGCCTACATGGCCCAGTCCCCGGGCAAACGGATTCAAAGGCCAAACCAAACCGCTCTCGAGCAGCGTTGGTTCGTTGGATTCACTCCACACGTCCTCTCCCTCGCGACAGCGATCGAAGCCCGAACTTGTTCCGAAAACACCGCCGGCCCCATTGTCGAGCCTTAGAATGCCCCGCGGTCTGAGTCTGGACCAATCGGGATATGATTCACCTAAATTCTCACTCCTCCAGTGTCTCGAAACTGGAGTTTCACCTCCGATGCCGCCAAGGTGCTGGCTTGATTACAATCTGACAGCTCTGACCACCTATGCACAGGGTAAGGACGGCTGATGGTCCCCGACCATTCGGCAGGGCTCTTCCTCAGGTTTCTGGCGCCAGTGATGATTTCAGACTATTATCCAAAATACCTCGCGAAGCTGCTGATTCGACGAGACCTGTTCCAAGTTCTCCCAGCACTGGTTTAACCTCCACAGTTGACAGTACAGGTTCACTGGAATCTCCCAGAAACGGTGTGGTGGGCACTCGTGCTGTCACAGCTGCAGCATCTTCTGCGACGTCAACGATGGCGCGCGCCCGCATCGCCCGCAAACTGCGGCTGTCGGACGCTGACAAGTCAGGCAAGGGTGAACCACCACCCAGCTCGGACTCTGGCGCTGCTTCTGAAAAGCCACTGCCACCGAAACCTGTGGTCCCAGATGAACCAGACAGGACAGTTGCAGTGGTCAAGCCAGCCGGTTCCGAGAAAGCGTACGCAGTTGTCAAACCCTCTGCCCCAGACAAAGCATACGCAGTTGTGAAGTCAAGCCCAGGCAGAACCTTCACCGTCCCCACCGCACCGATGGTCAAGGAACAGGACTCCCCGCTCACGTCTGACTCCCCGGACTCGCCCAGCTCGCCTCGATCGACCGCAGCATCTGCCGGAACCGCGTCGCCAAAAGGCTCCCTCACCCCACGAGATCCACCATGCGACGATCTCACACCTGACGATGCACCAGTCGCGCCAGCGTCTGGGACCCCCTCCCCTCCAGAAAAGCGCACGCCCGTTGCCCCCAAGCCCGAGCGCTCAACGCAGAAGGACAGGCCCTCTGAGAGCTCAACAACACCCAAGTCACCCTCCTGGGCAACACCTTCCCCAACGTCGACCTCCCTCCGCCGTCGAATGCAAAACGCCACAGTGTCGACCGGGCTTAGTAGTCCCTCTCCCGTCCGACCACGGACCACCGGTCGTGCCAATGCGATTGTGAGTTCATGCTTGTTGCTCTCGGGACACAGGCAGAGACGGTCTCTGTCAGACTGAGACAGACAGACAGAGACAGAGACAAACAGCGAGACAGCTGCCCTGGCACTCTCCTGCCTCCCCTGTCTCCGCTCCCCCCGCCCCGACCCCCATCAGAATGTGCCCTTTGTGTGACCCCTCTCAATCAAGTTGGATGATCGGCTTTGAAAACAAATAAGGTCGGCAGGATTACGAACGGTGAGGACACTCTCTTGCCTCAGATCGAGCACCAAACACAGGAACTCCTCTCCCGCCTTCCCTCCTCCCGCCTCCTCCTGGTCTCCTCCCTCGTCCCTTGGCCCCTCTCACTCCCTCGCTTCTCTCTCTCCCTCCTCCCTCCCTCCTCCCTTCTCCCCTCTCCCACCTCCCCCTTCTCCCCTCCCCACCTCACACCATCC
Source organism: Goniomonas avonlea (assembly GCA_003573635.1). Lineage (NCBI taxonomy): Eukaryota > Cryptophyceae > Goniomonadida > Goniomonadaceae > Goniomonas > Goniomonas avonlea. The sequence goes on along the minus strand of QUTJ01031364.1, from coordinate 6,944 downwards.
TTCTCAGGTTGGTCGCATTGTGCCCGCCAAGAACTCCCCAGTGGCGGCCAGGTCTCCAAAGCCACAGCTCGAGTTTCCCGGGCTGCAAACGGACGATATTCGCGGCCGTCCCAATCCGCCATCGCGCGAGACGATCGCCCGAGCTCGACAGTCGCTGATCAATCGGTGCGCTCCTTGTACCGCAAGAGGGCTGTTGCTCGTTCTCTCACCCCGACTCTCTCCTCCCTCTCGGGCTGTTGCTCGTTCTCTTTCACCCCGACTCTCTCCTCCCTCTCGGGCTGTTGCTCGTTCTCTCACCCCGACTCTCTCCTCCCTCTCGGGCTGTTGCTCGTTCTCTCTCCCCGACTCTCTCTCCTCCCTCTCTCTCGGTCCCCCCCCCCCCCTTTCCTCTACCACTCTCGCACACTGAGGGACACACTCACCGGGGTGATGGGGTAAATAGTCGTCTGGGAGGCCCCTCCCCAATTGTTGCGGTGCCATCAACCCTGGCCCAAGTTTGACTCAGACGGTCGGGTTGGATAGAGGACCAAGTACGACACGAATCAGGCGAAACGGAACCGTGGGACCGAGCGTAGCATGAGCGTGTTGTATTCTGGATAGTTACAAGGATTTAAGCAGTTCTCTAACAGCAACAACCCCCAGACCACACAGTCACACCAAGCAGCAATTCGCACATCACACACCGAGCAAGGCAGTGTGAGCAAGTGTGACCAAGGGCAGTGTGGCCAAGGTGTGACCCCTCCAGGGCCAGCTCAGAGTCCCGAAATGTGTCTACGTCTCAGGTCTCAGGATTGAGTTCTCGTGGCTGTGGGGACCCGCACGAGAGAGGGAGGGCGAGAGAGAGAGAGAGAGAGAGAGAGAGAGAGAGAGCGCGCGCGCGAGCGAGCGAGCGAGCGAGAGAGAACTCACACACGCCCTCCCCACCAGGCGCTCGAGCGAAGATGAGAGGCTTCAGGTCGATAAGATGGAGCGGTTTTGCCAGAGTCGGGACCTCGGGAACCCAAGGGGATTATTCATAATTGTTAGCGGCAGTGGCACTGTCAAGAAAGCGCTTGAGGTGCGTGCCAGGGCTCCTGCTGATTGCAGAGGCGTTTGTGTGGGTTTGGGTGTGGGAATATTTTTGATTGGTTGTGTGTGTGTGTGTTGTGTGTTATTTGTTTTTCTGTACGTGTCATTTGTTTGTGAGTGTGTTCTGTTTGTTTGTGTGTGTGTTTCGTTTGTGTGTGTGCGTGTGTGTGAGTTGTGGGTGTGGGCGTGGTGTGATGCGGGTTGTGCGCCATGTGTGTGTGTACACACGTGTGTGTTCTGCACGCCTGGACACCAGACAGCACCCCCGTCCTTGTCGTCCTCCTGTCGTCCCACTAACAAGCCCGTTTACAGGATCGAGGTTTTATCGAGAACCCTGAGCCCGGTAGTGACGTGTTTGACATCAAGTGGTCCATCAACCATCACGATGTCACGTCAATGTCAAGCCTCAACTCCTGCCAAGTTGTCAACCACTTCGAGTCGACACCCTCAGAGCTGGGCTCCAAGGTCCTGCCCGTTCTTGAAATGTTCTCTCCCGGTCTTTCTCCCCCTCCCTCCCTGTCCTCCTCTCCCTCCCTCCCTCCCTGTCCTCCTCTCCCTCACTCCCTGTCCTCCTCTCCCTCCCTCCCTGTCCTCCTCCCCCTCCCTCCCTGTCTTCCTCTCCCCCCTCCCTCTCTTCCTCCAATCATCCTGGGAATGTCATAGAGTTGTTTGACGTCCACCCAGGTTGGTCTGCTGCGGAACTTGAGATCTCTGTATTGGTTCGACGGCATCGACTATAACACGTTTCACCCTCGCACCTTTAACATGGCCAACCCCTGGGAAACTCAGGTGAGGTGTTTTTCCCACGATATGCTGCATCAGCTCACCGTCCTGTGCATTGTAGCGACACACGCATTGCACACACACACACACACCATTTTGCCAAGGGACCCTCTCTTGAGCGAAGAATTCGCCACCAGACTGCGTTAGCACGCAAGTTAGCAGACAGACTGCGTTAGCACGCAGTTTAGCAGACAGACTGCGTTAGCACACAGCAAACCAAACCAAAAACTGGAGGCGTGAACTGACGCCTGGCCGCACAGAACTTCATCGACGAGTTTGTGGCGGTGGAGGCGGAGTCGATCTTGCTCAAGTATGAGCAGGGCGAGGAGATGGACGCGGCGGTCGTGCAGCTCGCAGTCTCCATCTCCAACCGCTTCCTCGACAGGGACCCCCTCATGGGAGCCGCTCTGCACCTGCGCGACTACTACTCTCTGCGCTCTGACCTCTGGGTGAAGCACAAGCACATGGGGCCGTGCCCCGTGCCTGTGCCGGCGCACTGCACGCTGCTGGCGCTCAACGAGAGCGTGGCCGCCGTGCTGGCCAAGCTGCGCGCGATGAACGTGCAGCTGATGCTCGACGGGGTGCGCAACGTGTGGATCGTGAAGCCTGGGTGCAGCAGCAGGGGGCGCGGGATCAAGGTGTTCGACGACCTGCCAACGATCCTCAAGTACTGTCTCAACCGCAAGCACGCCACGCTCGTGCAGAAGTACCTCGAGCGCCCGCTGCTCGTCGACGGGAAGAAGAAGTTCGACATCCGGCTGTGGATCCTCGTCACGGAGTGGAACCCGCTCACGGTGTGGTCGTTCGAGCCCTACTTCCGGCTGTGCACTGCCGACCACACGCTGGACAACCTGGAGAACCAGTACGCGCACCTGTGCAACCGCTGCGTGCAGAAGGACTCAGGCGAGTACGACGGCGACGGCGGGGAGGGCGGCGACGAGGGTGGGCACATGTGGGACCTCGCGACGTTCAAGGCGCACCTTGCCAAGCACCACGGCGACAACATATGGGACGCCAAGCTGTGGCCCCGCATCTCTGAAATCGTTGTGCAGACCATCCACTGCGTGCAGGACGTGCTACCGACCCCCCGCCGCAACACCTTCGAGTGGTTCGGCTTCGACTTCATGGTCGACTCCTCGTTCGGCTGCTGGCTCTGCGAGGTGAACATCTCGCCCGACATGGCGTGCGTCACGCAGGTCCTCCAGTCTCTCGTCCCAGCCGCCGCCGCCGACCTCATCGACCTCGTGCTGCCGCCCAAGAGCCTGTTCGCGTACCGCAAGAGGACCAACAGCACCACCACCACGGCCCCGGCCCCCAAGCCCGACAGCCGCCCCGTGTCCGAGGCCAGCAGCGTCAGCTCCAGCGACCTGTCGGGGGCGGCGACCGCGGACGGCGAGTCCTCCGACACGGACACCAACAACAACAGCACCACCACCACCAGCAAGAAGGACGAGGCCAGCGACGAGGCGTCGTCGGAGAGTAAGCAGGCGTCCAAGGCGCCGGCGCCTGCCAAGCCTACGCAGTCGTCGAGTCTGCCGCCGGCAACAGACCGGCGGTGGGAGCTGATGTTCCGGGGCAAGGTGCGTGTGGCCGCAATGCAACGCGCCTGTGTCTCCGTTCCGCTGCGCTTACGTTCCTGTCGAGAGAGACGGAGGACAGAGAGATAGAGGCACTGAGAGCGACCCAGAGAGGGGGGGGAGAGCGACAGGAGCAGACAGGCGAGAGAGGGGGGGGGGAGAGAGGGAGAGGGGGAGAGGGGGGAGAGAGAGAGAGAGCGCGAGGGTGAAGGGCTTTCAGGTGGTGAAGGGGTTTGAGGTGGTGAAGGGGTTTGAGTTGTGTGACCTCGTGGTGAAGGGGTTTGAGTGGTGTGACGCGGTGGGGAGGTCCGTGCCCCGTGACAAGTGAGCCTCCTTGCCATTGAAAGAGAGAATATGACTGTAAGCGAGGTGGTTTGAGAAGCTTAGCTGTGGACGCTGTGTTGACACTGGCTGCGGCAGACCATCAAGCCAGAGCTCCTGCGCCAGCGCCAATCCGCCAAGAAGGCCAAGCTCAACGAGTGCCGGGCCGGCCGGCCCTTCTGCCACCGTGCCGCCGTCATTGAAAAACTGGGACCTGATCTCTATGCAACGATCATGAAGAGCTGAGGCGGGGCCGACTCTCCGACGATAACTTCGTTAGTTAATGGTTTAAGCACTCGTGAGTTAGCTAGTGTGCAACTGCCCTTGATCATTTTTTGTTCAAAAAGGGCGCAATAATGCGCCACAACGCACCACTCACCAGAATTCAATGGGGCGTGATTGACGCTCGCCCCTGAGTTGCTCCATGGAGTGTTGGAGTCCTGAACAATCAGGTCTCGAAGCAGAAAGGGGCCATTTGTTCCTGTATCGTGTAACACCAATCGTAATAATATTCGCCATGTGCCGTCTGTCGGATCTCATTTGTTGTTCAAAGAATATCTGGGACACGTCGAGCCGCAAGTTCCTAGTTTGCTGTTCCCCCTCTTTTTGGTCCCCTCTCTCTTGCTGATTAATGGCTTGAACCCTCGCTCTCACTCCCTCCCTCCTGACCTGTCTTCCTCTTGTCTCCCGTTCTTTTTTCTTGCGCTTCACTCCCACCCCCGTGTCTCGCTGCATGATATGATGAACTTGTCGAATGAGAGCGCCATTAATATCGACTTGTCTAAATCTCACGCCTTGTACGAGTACGGTACTTGCTTGTTATATTTCCGCTAGTTCTGTTCGAGCTGTTTATCATAGAGCGACTCCCGTAGTACGTCGCTATGGGCTCATGGCTCTGCACGTCTCCGTTCTGCGCGTCACATGCCGTGTCTCTGAGTCACTGAGGACTCGATCTGCCCCCCAGCATGCGCCTCACCGGTGAGTTGCCTCCTCGCATGCATGCCTCGCCGGTGAGTTATACAACTGAGGTCTAACGGTGACCTCAGTTGGACTTTAGAGAGCACTCACAGATCCCTTTGAGAGGGCCTCGTACTTGGATAATTCCTCCATGTCCGGTACGTCACGAAACGAAAACTCACCGTCGGATCGTACCTCGCCGAGTCGCTCGCAATATATAATCATATTAAAGGATCTAGGGAACCCGAGAGGGTCTCAGAGGGAGACAAGCGAGGGAGCCGGACCGGGATCTAGAGAGCAGAGTTCTACGGGATCGAGGATCTAGAGAGAGAGTATGCAAGCATCTGATATGTTCGCGGATCTAGTCGTTGAAACCAAAAACCTATCTGTGGCTGCTGCTCTGCAGTTCGGGTCCAGATCATGCCCGGGGCGGCCGGTTTGCTCGACCAGACACAACCTTCGCGCGCTCGACGGGTTGCGTGAAGCTACGGAGCCAGAGGTTTGTGCCGTACGCCTGCCCGAAGGACTCAAGCCCGCGACCCGGTGACCGTCAAGCTTCAACCCACGATTTTGCACAAAATCACCTCCGAGGGGTGAAAAAGATTTGTGATCCCGCAGACATTGTTTTTTGTCATCTCTCAAGTTTTATTATTAAAGCGGATATTTGTCAGATTCACACGGGACCCGGTCAGGAGGGCCTGCAGGAAGCGGTTCAGGGCAGAGCAGCACGATCACCAACAATGCCCCCCCACTCCCCCCCACCCACCATCACCACCCCACCATCACCAACAGAACAGCCCACTCTCCCCCTCCTCCTCCACTCCCCCCCTCCTCCTCCACTACCCGCCTCCTCCTCCACTCCCCCCCACCCACCATCACCACCCCACCATCAGAGGGAGATGAAAGCGAGAACCGGTGTGTCCGCCGCATCCCCTCACGCTACCAGGTCCAAAACCAGTGGCAGCAGTGCGAAAATCACCGAGGGAGGGGGCGCAGGTGTGTCTGCCATTCCCTCACGCCACCAGGCCCAAAACCACTCGCACTCACCGTAAGAGAAGCAATCCGTTGTCGCAGCCCAAAATGATGCTGCCGTCGAAGGCCCGCAGGTCGATGGAGTTGATGGAGGCCGTGTGCTGGAACGGCGACGCCCACAGCGGAAGCATCATGGGTGAGGATTGCACTGTCGCCAAGGTCAGCGCGAGCCACTCCAAAACTGCCGTGACTCCTAAACCCTCAACCCTCAACCCTCAACCCTAAACCCTAAACAACCCGACCGTGGCTGTGGCGTCCTGACCACAGGTCGTGGCTGTGGCGTCCTGACCACAGTTGGTTGAGGGAGGCCACAGCGTGTTAAGGGGTTTAAGGGACTACAGCCACAGTCGGGTGATAAGGGACCAGAGTCACTGTTGGGTGTTGAAGGACGCCCCAGTGGGTGCTAAGGGACCACACACAGTCGGGTGTTGAAGGACACCACGGCCATGGTCGAGAGAGAGAGACGGGAGAGGACAGAAAACAGAGAGGGACAGGGGAGAGGACAGTGGAGACAGAGAGAGACACGGGAGACGACAGTGGAGACAGAGAGAGACACGGGAGACGACAGAGAGAGACACGGGAGAGGACAGAGAAGACAGAGAGAGTCACGGAAGAGGACAGAGAGAGACACGGGAGAGGACAGAGAAGACAGAGACAGAGAAGGCAAGGAGACAGAGAAGGCAAGGAGACACGGGGGCGGACAGAGAGTGAGAGAGACAGGAGAGGACAGAGAGAGACCGTTTGTGAATACACGTCGGGTGACAGTGTAAATCGCACCTCCTGGCTGCCGAGTCACTTGCGACTCGAACACCGTGCCATCCTGACAACAGCTCATCACGACATTGCCGTTGCTTTCTTGCTGCCGTATATCCCACACTGACAAGGCGGATTAGACCTTGGAGAGACGAGGGACGAGAGAGAGAGAGAGAGCGTGCGAGGAGGAGATAAAGTGAGTGAGGGGGAGTATTCTAGCATCCTACGAGCTGCAACACAACCCTCCTTGCTCCTCGCCTTTTCTTAGTTACGATTCTCCCTGCCTCGCCTGCCTGGATGCCCCCCCCCTCACTCCTGCTACTTCCTCCCCCTCCTCCCTTTTCGCTCTCCCTCCTCGCCCTCTGTGCCCTATCTGCTATTCTGTCTATCAACTCCTGTCAAGCACTCTCGCTTCCTGCTGTTTCACTTGTCAAGCACTCTCGCTTCCTGCTG
>QUTJ01031363.1:0-11101 GCA_003573635.1 Goniomonas avonlea | reverse complement strand
CCGTGCATGTCTTATATCGCGAAGAGGTAGCCGCCACAGCCTGAGCCGCAAAGCGACGAGCCCCCTAGTGCCTTCTGGTAATACCGGCCGTACTGAAATGGATTTTTGCTATCGAATTCGATAGCCAACATGTTTTTGTGGATGGATTGGTCGGCCAGGATTGAATTACTAGAGCGCGAGACCACAAAGTGGCCGAAGGCCCTCGACCAAATACCCAAGCAGATCAGATCGTTATTAATTCGTTTTCTATGAAAAACGTACAGTAGTCGAAATGTACGGGATCTACGGAGTCAACGTGCAGAAGGCACTCAGTCACTAGATGCCACATTGCACTCGAGCTCGCACTGTGGCCCGCACTGTCCTGCCGCGCTCATAAATTGCCATGATGAGCGCTTGATCCAACTTGCGATGCAAGCGACACCAACGTGTGGGCAAGAGGAGTGGCGATCTACAATCACAAACCCGGTCTGACAGCTCACAGGGGTGTAGGTGCACAGCCCACCAGGGTGGGCAAGCGGTGCCATCTCTGTATGGGCGAGACATAAATAATTATTCAAATAGAGCGCCTGGCCTCGAGACCGCTGAGCGGCCAACGATACCCTTACGCCGCTGTGGTGCTCGTCAAACTGATTCTTAGACTTGGCCCACTAATATTTGGCGCCAATCTCTCGCGAATTACATTGGTATGACAGCGCGCGCGGCAATACAGCAGAGTGCGAGAGTGTCAACGTCTGTGACGTTAACGCCACCATCTGTCAGAGTGACACTCGGCGGCACCTAGGCAAGTGTGCAGACTGCCCGAATGCATGCGCCGTGTGTGCGCGCACATGCAAGGGCCGGGTTGATGCGTTGCCGTGGCCGACAGGCACTCACTGCACTCATGCAGTGACGACTGGCAACTCACTCACTCACACACACACACAGCGAGATCTCACGCATCGTGCAGCCGCAGGAGAGCAAGCGGCGCGACAGCACATCTCGCATCTGACCCAGGTCAGCCTGCGGTCCACGACCAACCGAAGTCGCGAGCGCAAGAGCGTTCTCGTATTCACCCATCTCAGTGCCGGGTATCAGGAAGCGCCACACCAGGACCGGACCGAGCACACGGCGCACACACGGCGCAGCGCACACGCCAGCTCTCGACTGCGTCTCCCAGGTGCCCAAATAGCGAGACACAGTGTGCCTGTTTACTTGTCTGCGGCCTCGAGTGCGGCCAAGACAGTGTCCACCTCGTGCCCGGTATTGTAGTGCATCAGGCCGATCCGGAGCATGCCACCGTGGTCCCGCAACCTGCAAGACACTGTCACGCCCTGTAAGGGAGAGAAGGAGGGACAGGGAGGGAAAGACAGTGTCACCCCCTGCCTCTGGAGCATGCCACCGCTTCCAACTTCCCACTTGCCCATTTGCTTCCACACCAGACTAAAACCACCGTGCGTTGCAAGAAGTCATACTGACACTCACCCGAGCGTGTCATTGACCAGCCAGCTGGCGTAGAAATCGCCGTAGGTTGTGTAGATCGGCGTGGGCCCCGACCCGAGGGCAGACGCGAGCACATCTGGCCGCAGCCTGCAGAGAGCGGGTGAGTCTTCAGATTCGTGGTGGAACGAGTGAAGAGTCTTTGCTAAGGACCAACCTGGTGTGTGTGAGTCCGAAGGGAACGGGTGAGGAGTGTTTGCTATGGACCAACCTGGTGTGGGTGATTCCGAAAGTCGACGTGCGCCCTGACGATTCCAGCCTGCCATGCACCTTGTAGTGCTTGAGCTGTTGCGTCGGTTACAGCTTCGAAACACCAAAAATTTCGCTCGACGGTCATACACAATAAAAGAACGAAGGGAGGTTCACTGAGTGGAACCGATACACTTACACTTTTCATGCCAGAGAGAAAGTGCTCTGCAAGTGCCATCTCCTGCGCTTTGATGACCTCGAAGCCTTTGATGAGCTGGGGATACTGGTTTGAGAATCCATGGATCGAATGTTATCAAGAAGCGAATGCAGCTTCGCCATCCACAACAGGGAAATGAACTTCCCCTGAGTTTTATTCCGGGCATACCTGACCACGAAGCCCAACGTCCCTCCAGCGCGCTCCACGATAGGTACGTCCCAGCGATGCGATATAACGTACAGCAGCCTCCGCCCCCGCTATTGCCTGAAAATGTATTGACTACATGCCAGGCCCAATGGACGACAGTAGCAAGGACCATGAGAAAACGAGACAAACTATCATCGCCCTGCACGGGTTGTCACGGACCTCGTAGCTTTGTGTCCCCGTCTCCCATTTGCTAATCTGGTAGGAACCGTCGGTGGGCAGCTCATCGGCACACACTGGGAGCTTGTAGGCAGAGAGCTCTTGCATCAGCTTCTCCTTGCCAAAGAGAACTCCTGAGTGCGGACCTAGAGACAACAGCAAGGCGTTAAGATCATGGCACATTGCGAGCGCGAGAGGTGGCCTCACCGAAGAACTTATAAGGAGAGCAGGCGAGGAAATCACAGTCCAGAGCCGCGACATCGATGCAGTCGTGCGGCGCCATGTGCACCGCGTCAACAAACACAAGTGCTCCAACAGCGTGGGCTCGCTTGGCGATCTAGTGAAAGAGATTGTTACGAAATTGGTTGGAGAAAGGAAGCGAAGACCCACGGATGCGACGGGGTTGATGGTGCCGACAGCGTTGGAAGCATAGCCAACGGCCACCAACTTGGTCTTGGAATCAAGGAGTTTATCGAGCGATTCTAGGCTGAGAGTGCAGTCCTCTTTGTTCACGTCCACGAATCGAAGTTCGCAACCGGTGTTCTCGGAGATCTTCTTCCACCAACCAACGTTTGCGGCGTGGTCCAGCTTGGTCACGACAATATTGTCTTCAGGACTAATCAGCTTCTCAAGCGATCGGCTCAAGTGAAGGGTTAACGTGGTCATGTTAGCTCCGAAGGTGATCTCTTGCGGTTGACAGTTCAAAAAACTGCCGAAGGTTTCTCTGGCAGTCGAAAGGATATTCTTTGCCCGGACACTCGTCGCGTATTCATAACCAATATTAGCATTATCTTGGACCATGCGCGCAACCATGGTCTGTTTTCTGTCAATGAAAAGTCGTAGGAAAGACAAAAATCGGCACCTCAGGTACACTCTCGTGAACTTGCGTCCCCCCAGGTCCGTCAAAGAAGATACCGTCTCCTGAGTGGAACGCAGGGAACTGACTTCTCACCGCTACAACATCGAACGGCTGAGTAATGCTGAATCTGCGACAGTGCACTGCATTCACCCCCAAGGCACGGATTTTCCTGCGCAATGCACGGCAGAGCATTGGAATTTGGACGAGTCAGGCTAACGTCCAGCTAGTAGACTACAGTACAGTAGCTAGTGCCTCCTAGTCGAGCGTCGTACGACGTACTAGTACTCCATATGTCGTACTAGCTAGTACTCCATTTTCAGTACGATGGGTCATTTTTCGAATGGGCATAGATAGTGTTTTTTTTGGCGGATTGGTCCAGGATTGAAACCAGAGCGAGACCACAAAGGGTCCGAATTGCTCCCAGATCAGAAAATTCTGTCATCGGAAAATTATCCACTGAAAAAAAACGTCGTACTGGTACGATATCGTACTCGACTAGGAGGCACTAGCGGAGACATTTTGTCGAGCGTTGATTACTAGTACCGGTAGACTAGCTGATACAGTAGCGAACGATCCAAATAATTGCACAAGCCCCGAAACCTTGAGCCAACAAAATTCCATGCCACTCAGGGTGATGGGAGACATAAAACCATTGAGTGCGCTGCAGCAATCAATTTGTTGGAAAGACTATGGAAGCCGAAAGTTGTGTAATTTGCGCCGAGGCGCTTGACGTTATTGGGCTTGGCCCGTGCAACCACCGTGCCACGTGTGGAACTTGTGCCTTGCGACTTCGGGTGCTCGGGGATTCTCTCAGCTGCTGCCTATGCAAACAGCAGCAGGAGACTATTGTGTTCACACGATCGAGAGTCAAGCAGTATGATGACTTTGAAATTTGGGGAGGACGATTTTCGTCCATGAAGTACGATGAGGAAGCGGCTGCCTTCTTTGATGAAGATTGCTCTGACTTTATGGAGATGAGCCAGTCCCTCCGTGGGTCTGACTGTGCAGTGTGCAGTGCGAAACTACCAACCCGCTCGGAGCTGATCAGTCATCTCAAGGACGCTCATGCGATAGAGTTCTGCAGTCTGTGTTTGCGGGGTCGCCAATCCTTCTTGCAGGAGCAGCCCCTCTTTACCCAGAAGAGTTTGAAGCAGCACTGTGCCACCCTGCATGTGGCGTGTGAACTATGCAAGCGGTGCCACTACGATGAAACTGAATTATGGGCTCACATGTGGAAAGATCACCACGCCTGCCACCTCTGCCCGGTGCAAGGAGTGACCGCAATGGAGTTTTTCTCCCGCCCTGAGGATGTGCAGGCCCACCATCGCTCGGCCCACTTCCTTTGCGAGCAACCCTCTTGCGCCGCCGCTTTTGGATCTGTTGTCGCGCTTGCGGCCCACACAGCGTCTGCCCACGCATCTGAGGCTCCTCGTGCCGGTCGCGGCCTGACATTTCCTCTGCATGCGCCAGCCTCACAGCCACCGAGACGCAACCAACCAACCGGCAGCCCCGCGCTCTGTGAAGATGCAGCTGCCCCAAACTGTGGCCAATGTCCCCCGTGTCGTTGATTCCAATGACTCCATGCACTGGCCAACCATTTCTGGTTCGAACTCGGTGCCTCTAAATGAGCGCCAATCCGACAGAGTGCGGCGGACTTCAGCGCGCGAAAACTCGCATCCTGCGACGCTTTCGCAGCTTTTGGGTGCTGTGGCATCTCTCAATGTGACTGACTCTGACGCTTTTCCGTCGCTTGGAGGCAAGTCCGGGGCAGGAGCGAACGCTGTTGCCCCCAAACAATGGGGTGCCCCGTCAATGTTCTCTGGCCTGGGTGCGGCCCCTGTCAAGCGCAAGACACGACGCGGTGTGTCCGTGGTCGTGAGTAAATGGGGCGGTTGATTTGAAAAGTGCTTTTTGTCTTCCTTTGTTTGTTCTCTCGTTTTTTGTTTGTTCGCTCGTTTGCTCGTTTGTCTATGCTATGGCGGTGTCATTGTCGCCGAGAACAACAGGAACGCCGATTCAAATCAACAAGGAGGCTTAGACACCAGGCTGAAGACACACCAGGTTGCCACTGCCTCTAACCTCAGAGCACTCCAACGAGGGGTCAACCCCAGGTACTGAACACATCGGGTTGCCGCTGCCTCAAATAACTCAGCCGCGCGCCCCAATACCCTGGCACCAATACAGACACGTAGAAGACACTAAGACTTCATCAGAGATAACAATAATTGAGTACAGTTCTGCGTCTCACCCCGACGCTCCACCCGAATGTTCTTCCCTCAACGGCCCCCACACCGCTGGTGACACCAAAGATGTAAAGCGCGCGGGCCGCTATCCATCCGACTCCAACAATTTGGCTTTCTCCGATTTGCGACCTTTCTCCTTCTTACCTCCCTTCCCCTTTCCCTTCTCCTCCTCATCACCGCACCCGCAGGACTTCTTGATGTTTCCCCAGCAACCCCGCAAAGCAGCAAGGACTGCAATCAGAATGCCCCCGATGAAGGCAAACTTCATCGCTTTGCGCATCATTCCAAAGCCGAGCCTGCAATTAAGGTTTAGAATCAACACATCTCAAAACCAACAACCCACATCGCTGCTGGCCCCCACTCTCGGGGAGGCTTTGCGAGAACAGAAGGGGTTTGAAACTGATATGACAGCTTCGGTCATACGCGCGCACCGATTCGGAGGAAAATTAGGGCGCCCTCGTTGTTTTGCGATTTCCCGCAAGCAATGCCGCCGAAAATGAGGACCTCCCGAAGCGCTCCTGTGAGTGCCAACAACGGCTACAAGAGTCCGCTTAAGAAACCTTTGCCTCAACACGCTATTCCGTTTCCGAGTGACAGTGAGCGCTCGTCATCTCGGGCTTCTAGTGTGCGCGAGAGCGAAGCCGACGACACCGACACCGACACGCTGATGCGACTGCAAAGCTACGTGGAGCTTCTCAAGGAGGGGAGCTCCTTGTTTCTGTGGGACAATCAGCGGCTTCAGTTGTGCTGGTTTTCCGTTGATGACCGGTGTACCAGGTGATAGCCTCTCTTTGCTTTTTAATTTCACACACGAGCGCAGGGTGCAGTGGGCGTACGATGAGGACGACATGACGACTGGCGGAGCCCGTTTCCTGATGCTTGACGATGTTATCGAAATTGTTCCGAGCAACGATGGCCAGGAGGGCGACGTCATGTCCATGAGAATCTTGACCCGTACCCATCAGTACCAGTCGCTGGAACTGGTCGCCCCCACGGCCTTGGACTTTCATGTGTGGTACTACGGGTTGGCGTATCTGACACGGACTCGCGAGGTTTGTGAATGTTTCTCAATCATTGTATTGCTCTTCAGCCGATCTCTGTCGATAACAGGTTCTTCGCAACGCGCGGCCTCTGAAGGGCAGCAGCCGTCGAAGCTCCTTGGCGTCAGAAGGCTGGACCGAGAGCGACAGATAGTATCCTCCTGTGCATTTTACTCATTTGAATTGACCATTTGGTCTTATTGTTGTTGCGGCACTTGACTTGTCAGCTCTTCGAACGGTTCGCAAACCACTGGCGCAACCGGCAGCGAGGCTTGGGGAGAGCAGTCCGCTGCCGAGATGATGATGCAACAACGGATGCTGCTGCAAGAACAAAAGCAGCTCCTTTTGCAAATGCAGCACCAGCAACGCTTGGCGAATGAAAAGGTTGCCGAGCAACAGGAGATGATCCGGGTGAGCACCACACCAATCACAGACCACGGAAATCACAACCCACCCCCCGGTTGACCCCAACAATCACTCCACTCCATCTGAACTTGCCCCATACAGCTCGACACTCGCTGTTCAGGACTGCGTTGGTCACTGACGGGTGTTGGTCAGGCTCTGTGGGAGGAGAACCAGAACCGTCGCGACCAGCAAGATCTCGTTGACGAGCTCGTCGCTGAGAACCGCAGCTTGTCTGAGATTCGCAAACAGAAAGACCAAGCGATTGCTCGTCTACTGCAGGATCTGAAGGTGGTTAGACTTACGTTATCGTTCGTGTCTGTTTGCAGTTGCTGTCCCTGTGTGCGTGTGTGTGCGTTGTTGTTTGTGTGTGTATGTCTGTTCTAACACGAGCTGCGACAGGATGCAACAAATGCTGATGGCGGCCGGTGCGTGCCCATCTCTCTTGTCGTGCTTTGAGCACACTTTTTGAATGCGCCTTCACTTGCGGTTCTCATTATCCAGCCATTGTGGACGGCGTCCTTGTTGCTGAGATTAGTGGGTCCTTGGACAATGAGGAGGCAGCGCGGGAGCAGACGAGAAATCTAAGATTCTGTGGTTCCCGAGAATGATCAGGGCTGTCTCAGTGCTGTTCAGTGCTCAGTGCTCCCTCCACAAACAACGGATTTGGATCTCCTGATGGTAAGATGAGACTAACACCCAACGCAGCAGGGGAGACCGTGCTTCAGCTCAAGAAGTTAGCCGGCTCCGTCGCAGGAATAAGGTGCGATACGTTTGATGTCCGACTTGATGGCGAAAGACAGCACTCACATACATGCGTCTGTATTCCTTCTGGTTTTCCCTACATCCTGCGTCTGCACACTGACGGCGCATACTGCACTACTTAATCCATAGTAGTACTGCGCTGTACTTGCGCAGTATTCGGCTGGTTCTGCTGGGCCAGTATTTGCTGAGAAGCGTGCCAAGCGTGTCAAGCGTGTCACGGCCACAGCACTGTTCTCCAGCACTGTGTCACTGCCTCACTATGTCGTGTTCACTAATGTGTGTCACGAGCAAGAGTGTGACCATCACCAGTCGAGAAAATGGCATCACACCAGGCAGTGAGCGATGTAACCGTGCACTTGCAGGATCTGGTTCGCCTGACCCTTCTGAAAGAGCAGTGCATCTCTGAGCTCTGGCAGATGCTCCAAAATTGCTTGTCCGCCGATTAAAGCGGGGACTGCAGTTATGCAGTTGGCTTCCGTTCAACGGATCTCTGCGTTTACCCGTAATCATTTCAAACCCAATTATTGTTAGTCGCTGCTGTCTCTTTCGGCGACTGTTCAGTGCCTTTGTTGTCAGTCGTTTTCCGTCCTCGCTTCCTGACCGGAATTGGATCGCTCGAGGTGGATGTGTCTTTCTCTTTGGCGAGAACCGTGCCGAAAAATAAACCATCTTGTCGAATTTTTTTTGTTGTCCACTGGTTGGTTTGACATGGATTTTTTCGGAACATTTTGGAGTTACAAACATGCGCGGGTTGTCAAAAGAAGCGGAACTGTATTCGAGCCACAAACAGGACGTTCCGCGGAACGAAAGCCAATGCATCTCGAGAGTTCCTGCCAATGACGTGAGATCAAGAATTGGACAAAATGGCATCTGAAACAAGCAATTCCACTGCAGTCGCCTCAAGAATGATAGTTCTCCGCATACTCTTTCTAAGACAGGGATAATTGAATTTGCTTTCATGGGCGGACAAAAATATCAAGAACAAGATGATCTCACAAAGACAAACCTGGAAGAATCGGGTTCAGCGGTGTGCGGATCCGTGCGCTGTTACCAAAGGACGGGTTCTGGATGATGTGTAAGCAGGGTTCGAACAACGAGACGAATCAAGCGCGACTGGCACGACTGTCTTCAGGTAAATCCCTTAGAAAAGAACATCATATATTTTCAGCGAAACTAATCAGCATCAGACAGAGAGATCAGCAACAACAAAACAAACGAAAGTACCACACCATTTTGGCAGCGAATGCTTGCAGCGAATGAATGCTTGCAGCGAATGAATGCTTGCAGCGAATGAATGCTTGCAGCGAATGAATGCTTGCAGCGAATGCTTGCAGCAGAGAATGTCAACTCTGTGGAAGCTCGTGAGGAACGAACGACAAAAACAAAAAAACACACAGACAACTTAAGACGGTCGCCTCAATAGTGATTTTTGTCCGCATTCTCTTCTAAGACAGGGATAATTGAATTTGCTCTCATGGGCGCAAAACGAAAGGGCAGAGCACAGTTTTTTCCGCACCAGTGATTCGGGAGCCATGCAGCCTTTACGAGCCAAAGAGATCCACCATCATAAGGTATTCCGATCCGATGCGCAGAGTGTCGCGAAGTGGAAGTTGCTGAGGGTGGCTTGCGCCAAGAAGCGTGCGCAGTGAGCTGCAATTTGTACCACAAGTTTTAGGGCCTACAACTGTCAAACTTTGACACGCGATGATTTTCGCGGGAGCCGGTCGCTCAAGCGCTCTCTGTCAAAGTGACAACGCACCGGGCGAAGGGTGCTCTTGGCCCTCTGATTCCGCTTTTCGGCCCTTGATCCCGTCACCCTGAGTTTTTCAAACTAGCGACGAGTTCGCTCGATCAGCGGGAGTACTGTAATTAATTTGATTCCGGTTGGTTTCATTTAGTGACTACAATTGTAGTGACACATCGCCGACTTTGTTAAAAACGACGGTTCCGGCTCATCACCTGACGAAAAATCCGAAGAGGCACTGGTGCCCTGAGTTGACGAGCCACTCGGTTGCCACGGCGATTTAGGGAGGCGTGAAGGGATGCTGCACCGAAGTTGGGCCTCGTCCGAGCATGATGAACAACAACCCAGTGACCTTGCCATGTGGTCATATTGCATGTTCTCGCTGCCTTCCTAACGGGTCGGATCTCCTGTGCCCCCAGTGCCAGGCTCCGTTTCAAACCACTTCGCCCATTTCCAACTTCGGGTTGCGCATCTTCTTGGACAGACTGCACAACTGCGGTCCCACTGAGTCAAATCAAGGCTCGTTGAGCTCGTTGAGCTCTTGCCATGATGGTCAGGCGGCGTTTCTCTCTGCCTTCTCAGAGACACGAGCCCCTGTTGCCTGTCTCGCCGAACCGGTCAAGATCATCAGCGAGGAGCCTGCTGGCACTGTGGTGCCTCACATCGGCAACCGTCCGGCTGCGCACGACCGTTCTGTGTATTTCTTAAGCCACGACTTCAGACTCTTGGAGATGCGCCGAGGAGCCTCCCTCCTCACAAAGAGCTGGAAACTCGTCGACCACAGCGCTGCCTATGGAGCAAAGCGCGCTGCGCGAGGAGCTTCCGTCGTGGTGGTTGGGAAGTCGAAGGGCCCCGTTCACATTTTTTATCGTGACACGAACTCCCATGTGGCTGAATGTTGGTACGATGGCAGTTGGCACAGGGTTGACCATTTCACAACGAGCAATGCGCCGCTATGCGCCGGCAACATCACTGTGAACGGTGCACACCAGATCTTCTATCGCGGCACGGACTCGCATCTCCATGAGCTCCGTCGAACACCACAGGCCGACTGCTTTGCGCACGTGGACCATTGCGAGACATGGGGGGCACCTCATTGCGGAGGCGACCCAGCATCCACCGCGACCATGGAGGGTTACCCTCGAGTGTTCTATGCCGGTATGGATGGCCACGTGCGTGAGGCTGCCTGGGATCCAAGCAGTTCCAAGTGGCAGCGCCATAACCTTTCCGAATCGCACGGCTCTTTGGCCAAAGTTGTTCGCATGGCATCTGGCGGTTTCGCCCCGATCTCGGTCTCTCGCAGCGCAGTGGGCGTGTTCTCGTGCGCCTACCGTGGTACCGACCACAAACTCCACGAACTGGTCCAAACCCACAAGCAAGGCCTCCTCCGCCCCAGGGAAAACTCCCTCTTCGGCGTGGGCAGCCTGTCCGGTGACCCCGCTGTCCTCGCTGGCACTGCCATGGCCGTCGCGGGCGAGAATGGCGACTTGTACTTCTGCCGCAAGAAGTCGAACGGCTGGTACTCGACCGATCTCGCGTCGGCCCCGCGGCCGGTGGGGGCCATCGGCATCACCAACGCTGACTCGGGCGTGACGATGTGGTACTGGAGCACCACCGGCCTGACGCACGTCCACGTTCCTGCCTCGGGCACGTCGGCCTCCCACAGCACGCTCGCCTTCAACCTGCCGTCCGTGACCCCGCTCGCGCCTTCGCCTGTCTCCGAAAAGACAGCCCCCTCCTTCCGCCCGGTGTCGCCCGCGGCCTCCTCCCCCACCAAGTCCGAGCCCGTCGCTCAAACCGAAG